>PVKP010006692.1:0-81524 GCA_004027715.1 Plecturocebus donacophilus | reverse complement strand
CTGGCGTACTCTCTGTGCCCCTCAGATTTTTCCTCTAGCTGTGTGTCCTTGATCATGGAAGCCCTCCTGGACACCCGGTCCATTCCCTGCTCATAGGCCAGGTCCACGTTGTGCCCTCTGTGCTGCGTACTCAGCACCCTGGCTCTCCTGTGCAGCACTTATTCCTGTTAGAATTCATCATTGACTGGTCTGATTATTAACGGTTTGTTCCATTGCACTGTAAACTCCATCAGTGCAAGACCACTGCTGGTTTTTGCCCACTGTTTTATCCCCAGAATCTGCCATGCTAGTAGTTAGCACATAGTGAGCACTCAATAAATTTTACTTAAGTACTTTGGCTTTCAAGCTTGTTCCCCTAAGTTCCCCCAAAGTATCTGAATTGTCTAAGAAATCAATTGAAATGAAAAGAGAGAGAATTAAATATGTTCATCACTTTCCAGTTTGGGATATTAGGAAAAAAATTTAAGTGCTTTTACCTATTAAGCATTAGAATACAATGTGATGTGTAAATGGCAGTTAAAAAATAGCACTTTTACATCTCTGTATTTAGAGAGACTATATTTGTGTGTACATTCTCACCACGGTGCCACCTTATTTCTCACTGTAAGCTCTAAGGCTTCTCATGTCTACCTAAGTGTTCCTCCCTCTCACAACAGTATTGCTGCATTAGTAACTACTCCATAAATGCTAGTGGAGCTGATTTTACTGTTTAAAAATGTACAGTGTTTTGAGGACTGGATGGTATAACAATTACAGATTATATAATTTATACTTTAAGATTTCAGGAGGATACAAAAGTAACATATGGTAGGCCACTTAAAACCTGATTAGGGGCTGAGTGTGGTGGCTCACACCTGTAATCTCAGCACTTAGGGAGGCCAAGGTGTGTCGATCACAAGGTCAGGAGTTTGAGACCAGCTTGGCCAATATGGTGAAACCCCATCTCTACTAAAAATACAAAAGTTAACCAGGCTTGGTGGCAGAAACCTGTAGTCCCAGCTATTCAGGAGGCTGAGGCAGGAGAGTAGCTTTAACCTGGGAAGCGGAGGTCACAGTGAGCCAAGATCGTGCACTGTACTCCAGCCTGGGCAACAGAGTGAGACTCCAGCACAAAAGAAAAAAAAAAAGCTGATAGCTGATTAAGGTATGAGGACCAAGAAAAGAAATAAGAGTCAGAGTTGGAGATCAGAGCAGTGGTGGGCATTCTGAAGGGATAAGCCTCTGGTCTCACTTCGGATCACTCTATCATGACATATTCTAGGAGGGGTTGGGAGTATACATACTGGAATGGTCAGGTGATAAAATGCCAGTGGAATTTGCACTGAGGGTAATAGAGCAAAACAGAGAGGGCCTAGAGAAGGGAGGTTGGGGGTGAGTTTCTCCCCATTGCTGACTAGCATGGAGAGATGATGAGTACCATCGGCCTCTTCTCCATAGAATGAGAAGTTGCTGCTCTAAATCATGCTTTTTAGTGGTCCAGTAGTTGAACCCAGTGAACTGAGCACTATAATGAATCTTAGAGCAAAACTCAGAGTACTCTAAGTTCCTGAACTCATGTACATTTCTCTAGTAGGCCTGACTTACTGGGTAAGGAAATGGAAGCGTAAGACATAATAGGGGACTGCAACAGCCCAAAGCAAGATAAAAACTTACTGAGTAATTTTAATATTTCATCTAATGAAAATGTCTCTATTTATTGTGGAAGTATATTAAAAGTACTATTTACTTAAAACTAGTGGATTCTAGGTAAAGGGGTTTGACATCAGATGGATTTCAAACTTTAGTCTTTGAAGAACGTTTGAGTTCTGTCAGCAAACTTTTTCATGTTAAAAACGCTTGCATTTGTTAGAGGATTCTGGAGAAATCTGTATAATTTTGTGGGCAAAAATTTGGTAAAGGGAGAGAATGGGGGAAAGGTCTTATTGTGGGTTGTACTGAAGAAATACAGAAATAGGATGCTCCTATTTTTTGTTTTTCCTTCCTTGTGGTCCTTGCTGGCCTCATTAGTATTGTATGGAATATGGGAGAGGTTAGTCAGGAGGCAAGCCGATTTTCTATGGGTGCTTATTATTATGAAATAGCATAGCGCAGAGGAAACAGGTCCGTGATTGCTGTACCATGCCACAGAGTGTGATAAATGTTGTCAAATGGATGCAAGGATTCCTCCCTTTGTCACCTGGCCTCTTAAATTGGCCATGTCTCTCCTTTTTCTTCTGTTAAATTTATCTCTTGCAGGTAATTCAAAAAGTTTTTCAAAGTAAATATTGATTTTATTCACATTATTAATGTGTAGCTATCAAACCTGATGGAATATCTGATACCACAATTTTTAAAGTACATATTGTCATCATGGTTACTAACGAAAAGTAGGTTTCTTCCTACTGTCACTTCTCTGTCATTCAAACCTTTGTAATATTTGTATCCTTAAGCCAAACGCTTGACATCTAAACCTTAAAGACAAAGGGGAAAAAAAACCACACGGATTTGTTGCACTAGAGGGCGCTGTATGCCAGTTCTTCCTGAGAAAAGTCCTTTGGCCCCAAGTTTGCATTTCCACCGAGCAGATGTGAGAATGCTGAGGGGAAGGCTCAGTTCCTGCTCTATCTTGAGAATTTCTCCATTCCAGGTCATGAGTCTAGTTGTTAAAGCAATATCCATATCCACCTGTGTTTTGCCTCCTAATAATCAGAAGGATGATTATTTGGAAAACTAAGCATAGATTTTATTGTGCAAATATTTTAGAGTTCTTTTAAAATTGCCTTGAAGAGCTGATGTGCTATGTCCTTGTTGGGTGTCCTCAATGGAGTACGGCATTTATTTTTTGAAAGAAAATTTCTGGAAACAACTGAAAGTTATTTGGTACCAAGGAGATGCCTATTCAAATCAGACAGTGCTAGATATACTTTGCCATTGAAAGTAACAGCAAAAACCTCGATGACTTTTGCACCAACCTAATAGATATAAGAAGGTGTGAATTGTGTGACATAGATCTCAACTATCTGCGAGTCATTGTTCACTCTCTTCCTGGCCACCCACATGCAAGTTCTGTTGCTTCTGTGATATGTTATTCATAATAATAACTACCCATGCAATTACTTCCTAACTGCAAAACTACAGCATTGACAGTAACTTAAATCTTTCTATGTGGCCCCACTGCACTCCAGCCTGGGCTACAGAGTGAGACTTTGTCTCAAAAAAAGAAAATAGGGTCGTGCATGTGAGATTTGTTAAAATAAGGTAACACTGGATTAGGGTGGGCCCTAAATCAATGCTGACTCATGCCTGTCATCCTAGCACTTTGGGAGGCCGAGGCAGGTGGATCATCTGAGGTCAAGAGCTTGAGACCACTAGCTTGGCCAAAACGATCAAAACTCATCTCTACTAAAAGTACAAAAAATTAGCTGGACAAGGTGGCTGGTGCCTATAATCCCAGCTACCTGGGAGGCTGAGGCAGGAGAATCGCTTGAACCCAGGAGACAAAAGTTGCAGTGAGATTGCACCATTGCACTCCAGCCTGGGCAACAAAGCAAAAACTCTAGTTATTAATTTGTTGCCTTTTATTTACATATTTAACCTTCTCTATTCTGTTTGTGATGCTGGAAATTATACTCTGTAAACTGTTTGTCTTCTATGAGCAATAACAAACAGTAAGGTGAGAGGGGCTGCTTATCCCCCTCCTACCCTTTTTTTCCTGGAAGACTTTTAGAAGCTCAACGTTTCCACAAACAGCACTCCAGAGTCCCCATGGCAGCAACTATAGTTTCTATTTGCTGGTATTGCAGCAATATTCTCTTCTCAGGGACCTAGATCCCCACTGAAAAGGTGATTTGTTCCTTAGCAGCAGTGTCCCCTCTTTCAAACCTTGGATTCCAGTGCTATGGGCCGTCTCCTGAGAGGCCAGCACTAGCTGAGTAGCACCTCCTTAAAACTGAGTTGCAATGCTACAGGGTCCCTCTCTAAGTAGACCTTCATTCATGTTTGAAATTTAGGTTTTTTTTTTCCATAATGGGAGCGATATTGGTCAAAATTTTAGAAATACATTATCCCTGTCAAATTTTCACATCATGTTCATTTTTATAAATATAATTATTATTCTGGTCTTATAAATATTCTTATAAAATATTTTTATTTTTACAAAAACAGTATCATTTTTATATTCTTTTTTAAAAAAACTTGGAAGTGTCCCCTTCCAAATTTTCTGAAAAAGTCTGTGTAATATTAGAATTAGGTTTTCTTTAAATATTTTAGAGAATTCATAAGTATAATCATTTGACTTGCAGTTAATTAAATACAATGTTTGAAATTCCAAAAAACCAAAATGCCATATTTTGAGAAGAAAATCTATATCTAGAGATAGGTATAGTAGAACTGTAGGTATAAATTGAACTTAACAACTCAAATTACTACATATTTAAATATTAAAAATTAATGTAATAAAGTATACAATAAAATGAATTGATGTCTTCATAATGACCTGGAAATAGATCTTAGAATTTAAAATTCATGGAATCTTTCAAATTCTAAGCCCTGTAATTTTCACACAAGTAATGGTGGTATGGAAACATCCCTCAACCTCTAACTCAGGCCTACATCCTCTCCTTTGTACTTCCAGCTCCATTGCATTGTGAGGGCCTCAAATCCAAACTCTATCCACTTCCTCTATGTGGCCATCCTGCAAAACTGGAAGTGCCCTCATCTGTGGTGCACAGCCTTTCTTGAGCATGGTTTCATGGTTTCAGGAAAGAGGACAGCTTAGGCCTTGGAAAAGTACTTGGGACAATTTGGACAGGGAACATCAAGATCACAAATGCCCAGAATATGGACTTATAGAGGATGTCAGTCTTGGGTTTGTCAGCTAATTTGGACACAGGGACTCCTTGCTCCATGGGGAAGGGTTCAGCCGAAGGAGAGCAACAGTGGGATTCCTAGAGCATAAAGACCAGGACGTGGACTCTCTTATCTGTCTCTAAAGGTGATTCTGCTTACAATCCACATTTGCATATTAAAAAATGCATATTATAAATTACGTATTTTGGTCCTGACTGTTTACAATATGCTGATTATTCAGCAGCCAACACACAATATTCTGTATATTCTCATTATTCAAGAAAAGGCAATTCTATTCAAATTGCTCTATTGCCTGGATTTGCTATAATGAGTATATGTAAATTGCATAAAAATAAATTGAGAAAAGCTATTTGAAATGTCTAAAACTGATGATGGAATAATGCAGATAATATTTTAAAAGCTCTTACAATTTGACATGAAAAATAGAAATATTCCAAAAGAAACTAGCAAGGGCTATGAACAATTTAAAGAAACCCAGAAGACTAATAAACACAAAGAGAAAATCTCAATCTTTCCCACACTCACTTCAATGGAAATTAAAAGATAAAAGACTTATCATTCGTTTACTCAGTTTACTGTCTACATTACTAACTTGTGAAATTCTGAATAATCAATCTCGGGATATAAAAATATGTTTGAATTAATTCCATAAGCAAAGGATAACACCAGGAAATTGATCATTAAATCATCAAATATGATTTTAGACAAATACTTCTCAGTGCTGCATGGACATTAAAGAGTTTGAAATATGAGACATGTACTGTGTTTGCAGAGATAGTGAAGATACTTTTAGAAGCATTTAGTATTAGTTGATAAATTATAATAAGTATTAGTTGATAAATGTTATTCTAGTGTTAGTTGATAAAAATGAATCTAGTATTAATAGATAAATACTACAAAGGCATTATTACATTTGAGAATTCCATTATAAGATTTTAAGACTCCATACCACATAAGAGAATGGAGGACAAGCTACAGGTATACACTGAAGTATTATATTTACATAATAAAATTGTGGCTGACCGTTAGCTAATTACAGAAATTTTTTTGTTCAGATTTGTTGAATTTTTTCATTCCTTCAATATTCCTTTGTAACTTCCTTTTTCATCCCTGAAATTTAATTGCAAATTGCACTTTAATAGTCTTATCAGCCCAGCAGCTGGCATACACCTGAGGAGGAAAACAAAAGTGTACTTCGGGAAACACACACACAAGACCCTAATCAAGAAGAAAAAGAATATTATACATGCCTACAATAGGCAAATATTAAAGCAGGACTTTTCCTTGCTTATTTTTCCTGATATTCCATTGCTTTATATAATTGTTATGTGCATCCACCATTTACACACACACTCACACACATTTTCTAAACAAGTGTAAATGGATTAGTAACTTAAATAGTTTACCTTCTGGAGCATACTAATTCTAAGTCGAGTAATTACACACTTTTTACAAAAGGAGTCCTAGAAAGTCATTTACAGATACAGTTAGCTTTAGAGAAATACATTATCATGGCTTACTGCAGCCTCAAACTCCTGGGCTCAAGATTGTTGCTTCAGAGCTTTACTACGGTGGGATTGTCTTCCCACTTAATATGTGACAGGCATCCTCTTCCTTTTTTTCTTTCTTTCTTTCTTCCTTTCCTTTTTTTTTTTTTTTTTCGACCGGATCTCCCCCTGTCTGCCAGGCTGGAGTGCAGTGGTGCGATCAGGGCTTACTGAAACCTTGACCTCTTGGGTTCAGGCAATCTTCCCACCTCAGCCTCCCAAGAAGCTGGGACAAAAAGTGTGTCATCACACCTGGCTAAATTTTCAATTATTTGTAGAGATGGGGGTCTCCCTAATTTGCCAAGACTGATCTCAAACCCCTGGGCTAGAGTGATTCTTCTGCCTTGGTCTCCCAAAGTGCTGAATTTACAAGTATGAGCCACTGCACCCAGCCTGCATATCTTCTCTTACAGTTAAGTAGCATACATCAGTGATGCATACAGATAATAAAGGGTGAAATCAGAAGTTTTTGGATTGATCTGAATGAATTATTAATACTGTAACATAGTCAAGATCAGCATGAAAAGCATTTTTTTTTCTTGTTTGAGTACTAACAAAGATTCAAAATTGAAAGTAATTTAAGAAAAAAATAAGCAAAAATCAAGTTTCCTGTCAATTAGTTGACAAATACTAATGATTGTGCAATAAGTATTCAGCAGTGTTTTTGCTTGCTGAGCCTTGGGTAATGCATGTATATTCTTCCAATCACTGTCTTAACATGTTACTGGGTTTAAGATGAGGCAAAATCTTGGTATTGTCACTATTTGAAATAGAATTTAAATTAGATAAATAATGTTATATTACTTTGTTAACACTTCCAATTGGCCAAGAGGAAAATAATCTGTTGCCCAATTATAGTTCATTTAAAATTATTTTTATGCATATATAGTCATGTGTCACTTAACAATGGGGATACATTCTGAGAAATGCATCATTTTGTTAGGGGATTTCATCATTTTACAAACATTGTATAGTGATTGACACAAACCTAGATTATATAGCCTACTACACACCTAGGCTGTATAATATAGCTTATTGCTCCCAGGAGACAAACATGTGCAGCATGTAAATATAGTGAACATTGAAGGCAATTGTAACACAATACAATGTATTTGTGTATCTAAACATATGTAAACTTAAAAAGGATACAGTAAAAAAATACAGCATAAACATTTTAAAAGAATAGTACACCTGTATAAAGTAGTTGTCAGGAAAGGAGCTTGCAAGACTAGAAATTCCACTGAATCAGTAAATGAGTGATGAGTGAATGTTAAGTCTTGGGACATTACTGTATACTACTGAACACTGTACACTTAGCTTACACTAAATTTTTTTTTAAATTTACTTTCTTCAATAATAAATTAACCTACACTTACTAAAACTTTTTCACTTTATAGACTTTTAATTTTTAACTTTTTGACTCTTTTGTAATAACACTGTATTAGTCTCTTTTCACACTGCTATAAAAAACTATCTGAGACTGGGTAATTTGTGAAGAAAAAGGTTTAATTGACTCACAGTTCCACATGGCTGAGGAGGTCTCAGGAAATGTATAATCATGGTGGAAGATGAAGGGGAAGTAAAGACTTTTTCATATGGCAGCAGGAGAAAGCCAGAGTACGGGAGGAACTGCCAAACACTTTTAAACTAGCAGATCACATGAGAGCAAACTCACAATCTTGAGAACAATATGGGGGAAATATCCACTTTACTATGATTCAATCACTTCCTGCCAGGTCCTTCCCTCAATACATGGGGATTACAATTTGAGATGAGATTTGGATGGGGACATAGAGCCAAACCATATCAAAACATCAAAAACATATACACATTCTACCAAATCTCAAGAACACACAGTTGATCTATGTAACAAACCTGCATGTGTACCCCTGAAACTAAAATAAAAGTTAGTAAAAGTAAAATGTGTACTCCGAAAGTCTAGTTGATAGTTTTGAAATAATGTAACTATTACTGAGCTTATTTTCTCGGCAAGAGAATATTTATTCTGAATAAACAGAAAGAAAATATTTAAGTCATATAGATAGAGAAATTATGATAAAATATATCATCTTTTTCCTCTTAAAAGCTATTTTTGACCTTGGATAAAGATATTGAAAGGGTTTTCTTTAAAAATAAATATTTTTGTTTAAACAAAAATATATGTTTCTTTGTATCTTTGTATGCTTTTTTCCTATTTTCAAATTATTTCATTTTAGTTTTTTATTCTTTAAACATTTTTGTTAAATTTAAGACATAAAGACACACATTAGATGAGGTCTACTCTGGGTCAGAGTTATCAATATCATTGTCTTTCACCTCCACATCTTGTCCCACTGGAAGGTTTTCAGGGGCAATAACAAATATGGAGCTGTCATCAACTATGACAACAATGCCTCCTTCTGTAATACCTCTCTATGGACTTGACCTAGATTGTTTTGCAGTTAACTATTTTTTTGTTGTTAATAAGTAAAAGGAGAACATTCTAAAATAATGATAAAAAGCATAGTATCATAAATATACAGATCAGTAACATAGTTTATATCATTATCAAGTATTATTTACTAGAGGTAATTGCACATGCTATACATTCATATGACTGACAGTAGGTTTGTTTCGAATTGTTTCCACCAGCATTAATACAAACACACAAAAAATAATTACACTAGGACATTACTATGGCTACACAATGTCACTAGGTGATGTGAATTTTTTGGCTCCATTATAATCTTACAGGACTACTGTCATATATGCAGTTTGTTATTGACTGAATGTTGTTATGCAGAGCATGATATCACTCAGAAAATATTTTTGTTTTATTGTACTTCACACAGTATTTTAGAAGGTCAAATGTGTATGTGTTAAAATGTATTATTACTTCTACCAACAGGATAATAATATCCTTTGGTTAGAAAAGTCAGTTCACATTTACTGAATTCATTTTGGTCTCTGATTAAATCTTAACTGAAATACTTTGATTTGCTCCAGGCTATAACGTTTAGAATGGAACAATTTCCTCTGCTTATTTCTTTTTTCTTGTATAACTAGAGCAAGATCTTGTGCAGTCTTGTTTTCTGTACTCATGGGGATAAAGAAAAACGTATCAGGAGCTTTTGTTGCTTAGGGGTCAGTTACCAGCATTGAGATTGAGCATTCAGTCTCAATGATTATGTAGCAATAAGGTAAAATAACATTGACCAGGTCATTAATATTTCTTATTTCCTTATGAATGCTAAAAGATGCACCATGAACATTTTATATTTTCCTCTACTACTTTCCAGCCTTTTAGTTCCTCGTTTACCAAGAAAAAATACTACATAGCCAAATCCTGTAGAATTAGTCACACACATATGATAGAATCAACCAAGATCCTGGGTATGAGAAACTTAAGAAATCATAGTATAAATCCAGGACATTAATATCAAAGGGCTTCCACTGATGATCCATTCCCTGACCTTGTGCCGCAGTGGTGATAATGGGCCTCCTCTCATTTTGTGTTATGTCTATTACACTTTCTCAGGAGCTGTTGTGGACATTTGTTGCTTCTGTGAACTAAGCATCATTGCTCCTTCTTCTAGTAGCCACATCCATATTTATCCTTTAGAAAATATTCCTCCCTGCTGCATTCAGTCTCAATCTACTATGTTGATTCCTTTTACATCCAAGCCTTCCACAAATCCTGTTGGCCTAAGGTTTGAGCTACATCCTAAACTATCCTCTTCCTACATTTCCACTGTCCCAGTGTCTCATACTTAAATTATTGCAAAACCCTCCTATCCATTGTTTTTGCTTCCCAAATGTAGCTCTCTTCAATCTGTTCTCAATAAAGCAACCAACATGATTCTATTAAAAAGTAAATTAAACCACATCACTCCTCATCAGGATCCCCATATTTTCCCATCTTACAGTACAAATTAAAGCCCCAGCGAGATTTATATGTTCAGGCCCCTGTTATTCCTTAGAGCTTATCTCCTACTGCTGAAAGGATATTTTCATGAATATCATCATGATGTTTTAACCATGCCATTAAGTGAATATTCTCAGATATTTTCATGAATATATCCCTGTTTCTTTTCAGATTTTTATCCAAATATTTGAACTGTGTTCTGTACATAGTGGGAAATCATCTAATATTTGTGTCTGAATAATTGTCAGACAAAGTTTGCTCGCTTCCTCTGAGAAAGCATAGCCACATATCCAAGAATACGCTTATTGATCTCTCATCTATCTTTCTCTAAGGAAATTGACTTCTGGAGTTCTGTGAAGAAGATCAATGGAAACTTGATGGGGATAGCACTGAATTTATAAATTATTTCAGGCAGTATGACAATATTCACAATATTGATTCTTCCTAACCATGAGCATGGAATGTTTTTCCATCTGTTTGTGTCCTCTCTTATTTCCTTGAGCAGTGGTTTGTAGTTCTCCTTGAAGAGGTCCTTCCTGTCCCTTTTTAGTTGTAGTCCTAGTTATTTTATTCTCTTTGTTGCAATTGTGAATGGGAGTTCACTCACAGTTTGGCTCTCTGTTTGTCTGTTATTGATGTGTAGAAATGCTTGTGATATTGGCACATTGATTTTGTATCCTGAGACTTTGCTGAAGTTGCTTATCATCTTAAGTAGATATTGGGCTGAGATGATGGGATCTCAATCATCCACCTTAAACTTCATATGGAACCAAAAAAGAGCCCACATAGCCAATGCAATCATAAGCAAAAAGAACAAAGCTGGAGGCATCATGCTACTTGACTTCAAACTGTGCTGCAATGCTACAGTAATCAAAACACCATGGTACTGGTACCAAAACAGAGATGTAGACCAATGGAACAGAACAGAGGTCTCAGAAGTACACATCTACAACCATTTGATCTTTGACAAACCGACAAAAACAAGCCATGGGGAAAGGATTCCCTGTCTAATAAATGGTGTTGGGATAACTGGCTAGCGATGTGCAGAAAGCTGGAACTGGACCCCTTCCTTACACCTTATACAAAAATTAACTCCAGATGGATTGAGATTTAAACATAAGACCTAACACCATAAAAAGCCTAGAAGAAAACCTGGGCAATACCATTCAGGGCATAGGCATAGACAAGGACTTCATGACTAAAGCAATGGCGACAAAAGCCAAAATAGACAAATGAGATCTAATTAAACTCCAGAGCTTCTGCACAGCAAAAGAAACAATCATTAGAGTGAACTGGCAACCAACAGAATGGGAAAAATATTTTTTTTGCAATAGATCCATCTGACAAAGGGCTAATATCCAGAATCGGCAAAGAACTAAAACAAATTACAAGAAAAAAACAACTCCATCAAAGTGGGTGAAGGCTATGAACAGACATTTTTCAAAAGAAGACTTTATGTGGCCAAAAAACATGAAAAACTGCTCATCATCAGTGATCTTTAGAGAAATGCAAATCAAAACCACATTGAGATACCATTTCAAGCCAGTTAGAATGGCTATCACTGAAAGATCAGGAAAAAACAGATGCTGGAGAAGATGTGGAGAAATAGGAATGCTTTTATACTGTTGATGGGAGTGTAAATTAGTTCAACCATTGAGTAAGACAGTGTGGAGATTCCTCAAGCATCTAGAAGTAGAAATACCATTTGACCCAGCAATCCCATTACTGGGTATATACCCAAAGGATTACAAATCCTTCTTTTACAAAGATACATGCACACGTATGTTCATTGCAGCAATGTTTACAGTAACAAAGACTTGGATCCAACCAAAATGCCCATCAGTGATAGACTGGATAAAGAAAATGTGACCTATATATACCATGAAATACTACACAGCCATAAAATAGGATGAGTTCATGTCCTTTGCAGGGACATGGATGAATCTGGAAACCATCATTCTCAGCAAACTGACACAAGAACAGAAAACCAAACCCTACATGTTCTCACTCATAAATGGGTGTTGAATAATGAGAACATATGGACATATGGAGGAGAAAATCACACACTGGATCCTGTTGGGGGGTTAGGGGGCTAGGGGAGGGATAGAAGTGTGCGTGGGGATTGGGGAGGGATAACATTAGGAGAAATACCTAATGTAGATGATGCAGCAAACCACCATGGCATGTGTATACCTATGTAACAATCCTGAACAATCTGCACATGTACCCCAGAACTTATGGTATAATTAAAAAAGAAAAAAAAAACAGAAAATGATATATGGAGTGCAGTAAAGTTTAAAAAGAGTTAAATTGATTCTTGTTGATTAAAGTGCTTTTTCATTTACCAGAAGATTAGAGACCTAACCATGAGCACTTGTCTTTTCTGGTGGGTGGCAGATTTTCTAATTGCCATTTACTTTTAATTGCCATTTACTTTCTAATTGCCATTTACTATTAGAGAGTATCATATTCTCTCTAGTCCCAGTTACTCACCTGCCTGTGTGAACACCCCCAGAGCTAGAATCTCCTTCCACATTCCCATGCCGACCACTTTCTGGAATTGTTTTGATTTTTGACTATGGCATAGCTAGTGTGTGTGTAAATATATATATATATATATATATATATATATATATATATATGCTGTTCACACTAGGGGAAACATTTTAGCAAGTGTTGTTTTCTATTTTTCACAGTGCAAAGAGTAGAAATGTGAAGAATATCAAAGATTATTAGAAAATGGGTCAATTTTTCTATTGTAAATATATATGGAATTTTTAACAAAACATTCTTCAAACTGATACTATTTCTAATAGAAATTGCAATATAGTTATATTTATATGATGGTTTTCCCTTTTTCTGTTCCCAAAAGTCCACCTTGAAAAACACAAACTCTCTTTTTTTAAGTTCACAATTTATTTATGATCAAAAATGATTATAAATAATCAGTAAATCCTCTATCAAGTGAAACTGGCTAAAGTAAAGACATATGATTTTGCAACTCAGGAAAGGAAAATGGCATATATTTGTAAATTTAGTAATTAAGCAAATATATATTAAGTATCTGATATATACCAGTTACTCTTACAGACGCTGGGAATGCAGGGGTGGTCACTCTATGAAATGGTCTATGCTACCATTTTGCTTGGAAAACATTTGCCCATTTGTAGTAAAATACTCTACAACTTCCATTGCAACAGCCTTTAGAAGAAATTTTATCTTATCACTATTTGTCCTGTAAATTAAATATTATCTTCTTTGTTTTTCTAATTCTATTAGAAATAAATTGACTACAACCCCTATTTCTCTCTCTCTCTCTCTCTCTCTCTCTCTATATATATATATATATATATATATGTACATATATATATATATGGAATATATTCTCTTTTTTCACATATATATATATGTGTGTGTGTGTATTTACTTATTTTCAGGATATAGGAAAGTTAAATAAATGTGTACTATATCCAAAACTAGATGATCTATCTAGTAGAGGATAATTAAATGAAAATAAATACACTTTTTTTAAGTTTGGTTAATTCTAAGTGAAATGATTGAGTATCCCAATTTGTTTAACAAACATCTACTTATGTAGGAATGATAAAATATGCTACTTGTAAATTTTGAAATGCCTTAAACATTAAGTAATTATTATTTTAATTGTAAAGTATATTCATTACTATATAGAAATTTTATTAAAAATGCATGATTCTACACATAAAAATTGATAACTATAGAACTTAGTACCTAAAATATAACATCAGCAATACTACTTAATTACTAGTGCTTTAATTTAGTATGTTGTTTGTTTGACTTTGCCAAAATTTACATTTCAACATGTGATGAATTGAAATAAATATAGATTGCTTTTGGAGGTCCACTTTTATCAAAAATGGAAACCTACTTTCCTGCAAGTCGAGTGTTCACATTTGTAACTAAATTTATCCTGGGGTTGGCATGTGCTTTTCCAATGAGAGCAATTCCAAATCCCCATAATGAAAGTATGGAATAATATAGAAACTTGAATAGATTGAAAAAAACACTTATAAGTAATCAGACGTAAGTGTCATTATGACCATGCCATCCAAAAATAATACATTTTCAAGAGATTGAAAATTGTGTATATTGATTCCCAAATTCTTTCATCTCAGAAAAAATAACCACCTTTTTTAAAATAGAAAAAAAAACTTTAAAACAGTTTCTTCAGAAAGATGTTCCAAGGGTAAGTGCTTTTAAAAGTCAAAAAATTTAAACTTACTTTATAATAAAATTATGATCAATTTGAAGATGAACTCAATTAATTAAATAGTAAGAAAAGAAGAAATTAATTTCAATAGTTCCTAAAGAGGATGGATTAATGTCTAACTGAGATGATGTATTTTCATACCTCTGCTCTTTAAATTTTACAACAGTGTATTGATTTAGAGTTTTCCCTGAACATAAGTCAAATCCATTTTTTTCTACGTTATCAATGCAGAAATATTCCTAATTCTGAAATTAGCATTTTTAATATGTGAGTTTATAGTGACTCTAACTACAACTTTTTAAAAGTCCAATAGCCAGTATTCTGTGTGATTATTTCTTATTATTTATCCATTTTAATGGATAAATTTAAACTGTTATGTGTATTTGTATCTTTAGAAGTTCATTGATAAAAGAAAAACAAAATCAAATGAAACTAAAAACTAAGATTATGATGTGGACTATATACAATTTGCTTGCTGTGTTACCTGAAGTATAACTTGCCTCATAGATTTCAATATATTTCTTGCATAGAAACCATGTAAATCAGGCATTTTGATTTTTTACTTTTTGTGAATGCATAATAGAATCATTTTATTTTATATTTGGGTAGTTTGGGGCAGGCTTTGTGTTTTGGCATGCTATATTTTTTATTTAATTAACTATAGCTAATAACTGGTAATATATGACATCTTCAGTACCATTTTTAATTATTTTTCAAAATAAGCCTTTATTTTTTTTTCTGCTTCAAACCTTATCTAGAAGGCATATTATTCTTTTTTTATAATTGCATGGTTTATTTGCATTTAGTTTTGAAACTTAGTTATGTTTGCACTTTTCAATTTAGCTTTCAAGTATTTTCCATTCCTAATTCTAGCCCATTTTATCACAGATTCAAAATACATATTTTACTGAATGCTGAATGATGTCTGATTGCATATTTAACAAATTAAAAGTAAATGATATATTTGACTAACAGGAGATATACTGTGAATATCAATGATATCAGGGAAAATTAAAAATGTATAAAGCATGTTATTACCACAGAGGTATAATTGGGGGAATTGTGCTCCTCCTATTTTGCATTAGTACATACAGAAACATATAAAACGTGTTCTGAAACACAATAATTGAAAGATCAGGCTTCTCAGAGCACAGGGCATCTAGTCTCCATTTGTAGCTGTGGAGACTCTGTGAAGCACATATCACAAAACTGCTCTTGACAGTTTAGACAGTGTGGATTTGCTCCAACTGGCAATGGGATGCCCTCCCAAAGGGAGCATAGTCAAGGTTTACAAGGGCCCAAGTGCCTATCATCTGTCAGGCACCCTTTCTCTTCTCTGACTTGGGTTCATTTCACTTTATCTCTGGGACACAGACACCACATCACCCATGACATCTGACAGAAACCATAACAGATTGAGAAAATAAAAATAAACCTTGAAAGCTGAACTTTTAAATCATGCTTGTATTTCTTTGAAAAAGCTGTTATTTTGTTAGAATGCCTCCTTAGTCTCAGATGTGCTGGCTTATCTTTAAAAGTGAGTTACCATTCCATTCTTGACAAAACAAAAATGGGTAAATGCAATTTCATTTGTATTTCTCAAAATGAGTTGCTTTTTTCTCATTAGGCTTTGTTTTAATGGGTCTCAAAATTCTGCAATAGATGTTTGTTCAAGTTGTTTCTATTAAAAAGTATGGATTTTAAAAACCAATAACTTAAAATTGCCAAATGCAAAAGGAAAAGTGGTTCACAAAACACTTTCTTTTCCTTCTGAATGTTTTACAATGCATTGTTATTATCAACCAGATTTATTATTAAACTTAAATGGCCAATTGAAAGAAATAGTTCTGAGACCATTCTTCCACCACTGATTAAAACTGGGATGGTAGGTATAGCTTTCATATTCATTTAGCCTTTTGAGTTGTCTGGGCAGACTTAGTTACCTTGCCAGCTTCATCAGCCTTCTTGTCGACTACTTTGATGACACCCACAGCAGCTGTTTCATATCACGAACAGCAAAATGACCCAGAGGAGAATAGTTAGAGAAGGTCTCAACACACACGTGCTTGCCAGGAATCATATCAATGATGAAAGCATCACCACAATTTAGGGCCATTTTCCAGCTTCTAACCAGAACAGTGCTCAATCTTTTCCTTCCAGTGCAGTAAACTTTGAAGCAATGTGGGTACTGTGACAGTATGGGGGAGTAGCTAGCACTAATTTGGCCTGGATGGTTCAGAAATGTCATCTGAGCAGGGAAGCCAGATGTTTCCATTGGTGGATCATATTTACTGTCACCAGCAACATTGCCACAACCAACATGTTTGACAGGCACATTCTTAACACTGAATCCCACATTGTTCTCAGGAAGAGCTCCACTGAAAGCTTCATGCTACAGTCCAACAAACTTTACTTCAATTGTAACATTGACTCAAGGAAAGGTGACCACTATACCAGGTTTCAGAACACCAGACTCCACTTGGCCCACAGGGATAGTACCAATATCATCAATTTTGTGGATATCCTGGAGAAGCAGATGCAATAGCTTGTCAGCTGTGTGAGCTGGTAGTAAGATGCAAACCAGAGCTTCAAGCAGCATGGTTCCACTAGCATTGCCGTCTTTTTGAATGACTTTCCATGCCTTGAACCACTTGGCTCCAGTACATTATCAACATTCCAACTGAAAGCACAAATGCTACTTTATCAGGGTTGTAAGTCAATTTTCTGAATGTGGGTACTGACTTCCTTAACAATTTCTTCATATCTTTTCTTGTTGAAGGGTGGCTCCGTGGATTCTACTTTGTTTCATACCCAGTGTGTAAGCCAGAAACACACACTCATGGGTTTATCCATTCTTGAAAATAAAAGCTCCAAAATCACCAAGGCCAAGAGCAACAATTGGACAAGCTGGCCTGAGCTACACCTGCAATCGGATTTTTGATAAAGTATCTGTATCTTGGGTCATCAATGATAGTAACACCTGCTGATTTCAAATTTCCACAGGGAGATATCTATGATGATACTATATTCACACTCAACAGTTTATGATATTCACACTCAACAGTTTATTAAGACCAAGCCATACTTGAAGGAGTTCTTTCGCATCTCAGCAGCCTCATTCTCAATATTTTCAATGGTTCTTTTGTCAATTCCACAACATTTGTACATTAGATGATAAGTAGTGGTGGACTTGCCCAAATCTACATGTTCAATGACAACGATGTTGATGTGAATCTTTTTGCTTCCCATTTTGGCTTTAGGGGTGCTTTTTATGATGTCTGTGTTCCGACAGCAAACCTCTTGCAAAAAGAATGAGTTACTTTTCTTTACCAGTCTGCTTGAGTAATCAAACCCTGTGACTATATAGGCAATCTTGTGTACAGCATATTTCTTTTAGTTAAAGAGTACTTATTTTATCTCTACATTATAAACAAGGACTCATAACTGTCAACATAAAAGGCAGGCAGATCACCTGAGTTCAAGAGCTTGAGACCAGACAGGCCAACACAGCAAAAACTCGTCTCTACTAAAAATACAAAAATTAGCCAGGCTCAGTGGCACAAGCCTATAATCTCAGCTACTCCAGAGGCTGAGACAGGAGAGTTGCTTGAAGCCAGGTAGTGGAGGTTGCAGTGAGCCGAGATCAACCACTGCGCTCAGCGTGGGCGACAGAGCAAGACTGTCTCAAAAAAAAAAAAAAAATTCATTGTTAACTTCTACCTGATTTTGTTTGTTTTAATTTCATCTATACTATTGGTTCAGGGAAGGTCCTTTGCAACCTGTTTTTTACTATGATAGGGATGAATATATCTTCAGGTTTTCAACACAAGAACAGAATGTATAGAACTACAAAAATGCATTTTAAAAAAGTTATTATTTTGACTCCTGTTTTCATACTTTGCATCATAGTAGATTGTATAATACTGTCTATAAAATATCACAGAGCAGAGACTTCAATTCTCTTAAGACATTTTTTCTTTTATGAAAAACATTTCTTGCATCTTTTCCCTTTTTGTACCTCCCATCATGACATTTTCTAAGCATTCTTGCTGTTTGATGGTTTGCCTGTTAGATATAGATGGGTATTTTGAAAAGGATTTGTGGTAGTTTTCCTAGAGTATGATTTACAGCCAGTGAACATTTTCCTTTAATAGTCAACATTTTGCTGTTAGTCATCCATTGGCATTGATTATTTTGCATTAAATATGCAACACTTTAATTCTCTGTCTGGTATCTGATCTTTTTTTAAACCTCTACTTTACTGTGATGCTAGGAGTTAGGTCCATGCAGAGCAGAAAACTTATTTCATAATCTCTAATTGTTTATTACTTGTATAAATCCAAGTGATATTATTGCTTCAGTACATGAATCTAATTAATCAAGCAACAGCTCTGAGCACTGTGTGGTACACAGATAAGTATAAAACAGTAAAAGAATGTGTTCAGCATTCTTAAAATCTGAAGTGACAAGACATGAAAAAAGGAATCAAGAAAAGAAGTGGTAGAGAGCAAAACATTATAAATTCATCAAAGACATACAGAAATAAGTGCTAGGACTTGCAGAGAACAGATTCCCATGGAGAGAAATTGGACATGAGAGTAGAGATGGAAAGCCAAGAAGATGATAAAGGAACATTAAAGAATAAATCATTTTATTTTGGTAATTTGAGGAGGCAGAACATGAGGAAGATGACCCTTAGGAGAGGAGAGGTGGAAGACTATTCAAAAACACATGGATGCAAAAAAGAAAATTGAATTTGTAAAAAAAAATACAGATAGACAGTTTTCCTAATGGTGATGGTTTGTGTATATAGTATAAAGTAAAATTGGAAGAAAAGGTTGTGTTTTGAATCTAAGAGCATAATATACCAGGTTCAGCAGCCTGAGTCTAGTAGGTAAGTTGAATGAATCCCATATAATGTTATTATTTCAGAAAAACAAAAATAAAGTATTATGCCAATATGTCCTAATAATTAAGTTGGAAGAAGAATAGACAGTCTCATTTTAGTGTTTCAGGTGGCATATAGGGACCTGAAATAGAGCATCAGCTGTAGGAGTAAAAAGAAAGGGGTGGCTGAAAGAGAAAGTTACGCTGAAACTAAAGATTAGATAATTAAGGTAACCCTGAAATTTGTTTTGCCAGGAAAATTATGAATTCAGCTTTAGAAATGCCAAATTTGAGGTGAAAGTGGACCATCTCAGTGTTTCTATTTAGCTATTTTAGATGGACGGTCAGAATTCAGAGTGATTAAAAGCACTAATCAAAATTTAGAATTGAGCTTTGAGGTTTCTATGAATTTTTGAGAGCGAAGCTCCATTGACAATTACCAATTAAGTTTCCTGTAATGTTAAGTCCTCTCATATATGTTTGTGAAGAAATTTTCTTTTCCTGGCCAAAGGCTGTGTTCAAAATGTTTCCCCCATGCTAGCTCCTGGGAAATATATACTATAGTTCATAAATTTAAAATATCACTGTAAAATCAACTCCTAGTACTTTTCCTACTGATACTGGAAGAGCATCAGTGAATTATCATTTGTAGTAATGCATTCCTATATGACCTAGACAAATTTTCCTTTTTAGAGCAGTTATCACAATATTACCAATAATTTGTGTACTTTATGTGTTCTTCCACTGATTCTTATGAAGTAATTTTCACAAGTACCTTATTGCTTATGCATGATATCTGACCAAGATAAGTATTTCAGCCCCTCACTTCATTTCCTGCTAAATATCCTATTATTATAGAGTTAGTACTTAGAGGAGTAGGTACACTATTTACTTATAGTAAAACCACTTTTGATATAGTAAGGTAAATATACAAGGGACATATGTCATTTAAATGTAGAATTTGTGAGAGATAAAGTGCTACAGAAAATTTGTTATTTGGCATTCCAGTGCCTTGTAAGTCATAACATTTATTAGTATTATTAACACCTAGTATTAATAATACCAGATATATTTCAAAACTGTGCAAAATATTTGTTTTACTAAAAAGGCCTAAATCAAGTTCAAACTATTTTATATGCTATTGTAGAGTAGGGAGATCTTTGGTTTTATTATTATTATTATACTCTAAGTTCTGGGGTACATGTGCAGATTGTGCAGGATTGTTACATAGGTATACATATGCCATGGTGTTTTTCTGCATCCATCCCCCCATCACTTACATTAGGATTTCTCCTAATGTTGTCCTCCCCAGTTCCCCCAACCCCTGCTATCCCTCCCTTAGCTCCCCCACCCCCCCAACAGGCCCCAGTGTGTGATGTTCCCCTCCCTATGTCCATGTGTTCTCATTGTTCAATACCCACTTATGAGTGAGAACATGCAGTGTTTGGTTTTCTGTTCTTGTATCAGTTTGCTGAGAATGATGGTTTCCAGATTCAACCATGTCCCGGCAAAGGACATGAACTCATCCATTTTATAGCTGCATAGTATTCCATGGTGTATATGTGCCACATTTTATTTATCCAGTCTATCACTGATGGGCATTTTGGTTGGTTCCAAGTCTTTGCTATTGTAAACAGTGCCACAATGAACATACCTGTGCATGTGTCTTTATAGTAGAATGATTTACAGTCCTTTGGGTATAATGGAATTGCTGGGTCAAATGGCATTTTATTGATTCTCTTCGTAGCAGTTGTGAATGGGAGTTTTCTCATGATATGGCTCTCTGTTTGTCTGTTATTTGTGTATACGAAATCTTGTTATTTTTGCACATTGATTTTGTACCCTGAGACTTTGCTGAAGGTATTTATTAACTTAAGGAGATTCTGGGCTAAGACAATGGGGCCTTCTAAATATACAATCATGTCATCTGCAAATAGAGACAATTTGACTTCCTTTTCTCCTAACTGAATACCCTTTATTTCTTTTTCTTGTCTGATTGCTCTGGCCAGAACTTCCAATACTGTGTTGAATAGGAGTGGTGAGAGAGGGTACCTGTTTCCAGTGCCAATTTTCAAAGGGATGCTTCCAACTTTTGTCCATTCAGTATGATATTGGCTGTGGGTTTGTCATAAATAGCTTTTATTATTTTGAGACACATTCCATAGATAACCTAATTTATGGAGAGTTTTTAGCATAAAGGGCTGTTGAATTTTGTTGAAGGCCTTTTCTGCATCTATTGAGATAATCATGTGGATTTTGTCTTTGGTTCTGTTTATGTGATGGATTATGTTTATGGATTTTTTGAATGTTGGACCAGCCTTGCATCCCTGGATGAAGCCAATTTGATTGTGATAAATAAGCTTTTTGATGTGCTGTTGGATTCGGTTTGCCAGTATTTTATCAAAGATCTTTGCATTGATATTCATTATGGATATTGGTCTGAAATTTTCTATTATTTAGTTGTGTCTCTGCCATGTTATGGTATCAGGATGATGTTGGTCTCATAAAATGAGTTAGAGAGGATTCCCTCTTTTTGTATTGTTTGGAATAGTTTCAGAAGAATTGTACATCTGAAAATAGTTTCTACCAGATTGTACATCTGGTAGAATTTGGCTGTGAACTTATCTGGTTCTGGGCTTTTTTTGGTTTGTAGATTATAAATTGCTGCCTCAACTTCAGACCTTGTTATTGATCTATTCAGCGATTGAACTTATTTCTGGTTTAGTCTTGAGAGGGTGTAAGTGTTCAGGAATTTATCCATTTCTTCCAGATTCACCAGTTTATGTGCATAGAGGTGTTTATAGTAATCTCTGATGGTAGTTTGTATTTCTGTGGAGTTGGTGGTGATATCCCCATTATCATTTTTTATTACATCTATTCGATTATTCTTCTTTTCTTTTTTATTATTCTTGTTAGCAATCTATCTATTTTGTTGAACTTTTCAATAAATCAGCTCCTGGATTCATTGATTTTTTTGACGGATTTTTTGTGTCTCTATCTCCTTCAGTTCTGCTCTGATCTTAGTTATTTCTTGTCTTCTGCTAGCTTTTGAATTTGTTTGATCTTGTTCCTCCAGTTGTTTTAATTGTGACAATAGGGTGTTGACTTCAGCTCTTTCCTTGCTTCTCATGTGGGCATTTAGTGCTATAAATTTCCCTCTCGACACTGCTTTAAATGTATCCCACAGATTCTGGTACATTGTGTCTTTGCTCTCATTGGTTTTGAAGAATATCTTCATTTCTGCCTTCATTTCATTATGTATCCAGTAGTCATTCAGGAGCAAGTTGTTCAGTTTCCATGTATTTGTGTGATTTTGAGGAGATCTTTGTTTTTGCATGACTATCTTTAAAATTAATAGCCCCATTTTTGGTCTTACAGATCCTGGGATAACTGGGCCCATGCCAGTCTATTAGGCAGTAAAGTGAATATGCATGCAAATCCTTTATTATTTCCACCTTAAAGAGTTAAGGTCTATTTTTCCTTCCTTTGAAAGAAGGCAAGTCCTGTGACATTATTTAACCAATAGAATGTGGTAAAGTAACCTTTGGTAAATGCTCAGATTACATGATGAAAGATCTGGAGCTTCTGCCTTTAACCACTTTACATGCTCTGTCTTAGAAGCCAGCTACCTTGTAAGATGTCTGACTACTTTGAGAAAAAGTAGGTACACTATTTACTTATAGTAAAACTTTCGTTTTACTATACTAATTGAGGCCAATTATCTACATGACCCTGTATTAGTCACTTAGCATGCTAATTTAGAAATAGGGAAAGGCCGGGCACGGTGGCTCATGCCTGTAATCTCAACACTTTGGGAGGCCGAGGCAGGCGGATCATGAGGTCAAAAGATCGATACCATCCTGGCCAACATGGTGAAACCCCACCTTTACTAAAAATACAAAAAATTAGTTGGGTGTGGTGGTGTGCGCCTGTAGTCCCAGCTACTGGGGAGGCTGAGGCAGGAGAATTGCTTGAACCCGGGAGGCGGAGTTTGCAGTGAGCTGAGATCATGCCACTGTACTCCAGCCTGGTGCCTGGTGACAGAGCAAGACAGTGTCCCCCCCCAAAAAAAATAGGGAAAGTAATATCTGTCTGGTAGAGGAATTTCTGGCCCCATCCCCCAGCCATGTGGAAAGAGCCTGACTCCTGATAGGGAAGGCCCTTCCCCCACAGGGAGGCCACATGGAAGGTGCTTAACTTCCTTATGTAACTCAGCACAACAACCCCGGCTGAGGGAACTCCAGCCCCCTTCCGCCTAGCAACCACCTAACCAATCACCACCTGCCCCCTCAGCTCCCGCCCAGCAGACTTCCTGCCCAGAACCTGGCCAATCACCATCTGCCCTATTAGCTCTCCTCCAACTTCCTGCCCACTAAACTTCCCGTCCGGAGAACTTCCCGCCCGGCAACCGGGACTAACCAATCGTCATCCGCCACCTCTGCTCTCCCACCTCCCCAGGCCCTCTGCCCCTATAAAACGGACCGAACAAAGAGAGCACGCGCGATTCCTCCCTGCCTGCCTGAGTCGCCCGAAGATCCCAATAAAGTCAGTACCGGCCACCATGCGTCCTGCCTCATGTCTATTGAGTGCCTGCCTCCGTGGATTGGGGTCCCACAACCAGGGGTTGCACAATATCCTCTTTACCTACTTCATAATCTGAAGATTCCCTAACTAGTAAATATGGAATATGAGTATATTGTTTATATACAATATACTCATATTCCATATTTACTTGTTAGGGAATCTTGAGTAAATATGAGTATATTGTAGATGGGTATGTATTACTTTTTAGTATATACTTTTATGAATATATATTTAAAAATAAAACTTTCTCTGCAAGGTCTGTGACCTTGAGAACCCAAGAGTTAAATGTATTTTTGAATATTCTATGTATTACATATTTTAGGATATTTACACAGGATATGTGAACTTCAGTAATAAATATTTGCACAGCCTAATTTGAAAAGGAAGCTCATCTCTGGCCAAGGTTATATTGGCATATGTGGCATTGAGTCTGTAGTAACATTCTGTAAATAACAAAAATCAACTTGAGTTTAAGTGGAAAAACTCTTATTTTGAGGATTCCAAAATCAATGGGCCAAAATAAAACTGGGATTCAGAAATCAATTGAAATAAGAAATAGGAACACATCAGTAACTGAAGATAATCTAATTTATGGTTCTCAATGTTTAGCTATATCACTATTCTTGGCTGTAACCTGTATTATGTTCTGCAATTTTGTCCAAGTACTGCAGACACAATTCTCTCTAAGGCATACATTATAAAGTTGCATTTTTGAAGGGATCAGCACCAATTAATCTACAATCTTTTAGAAACAAATAATCTAATAACAATTTTAAATAATGGGGAATGAATTATTGTCTTTGGTCAGGTCACCTCTTGGCAGTCAGTCATTTATGGCCATGGGGACACCACCACTGAAGGTACAACCCCATGAATGAGGGAGGAGACATGGATTTAATAGGAAAAAATAATGTTATTATTGGCTTGAGCTGGGTAGTAAACCTAGAGGGGCCGCTTACTGGTTGCTATTAGTGGAGACAGAAAACTCATCTTAATTTGTGTGGTCTCAGGACAAATTTCCTTTTGACTATCATTTTTCTGCTAATATTTCTGATGCCATCTTCCTTTATCATCATGGTTTCATTCAGAGGGAACTGACCTATTTGATTTTTAGCTGAGAAAGCATGTAATTAAATAACACCCTTGGGCTCATTCTGTTTTTCTGCCTTATCAGAAAATAAAAAAGAAAGGTCTCCTAAAGGAGAATTAAAGAAAATGCTGATACATTGCAAATGATAGTTTAGATTTGCCTACAAGGACAATCCTCTTTCAACAACATAAGTGACTATGAAGTACTGACGAACTTTGAAAAAAAAAAATAACTACATAAGCATTGTGAATTCTGTGATGTAATTTATTAAGTTTGCTCCAAAACAAAAAGAATTATTAGGTCATCTGCCATTGATGCTGCTTCATTATCATTATCATCATTTGTCACTTCAGCAAATTAGACTCTTGAAATTATCTTAAAAATTAAGATTTGTTAAAATAGATGTTTATTTTAAACTTCCAACATGTTTATGTTAGCATTAAAACAGAAAATATGTCAACAGCTGAAATGAAAATGAGAGATTTAAATATAATGTGAATGTTCAAAGATTATTATGGTTTTACTAGACATTAAATATAGGGTGAAAGTTCAAAGATTAGAATGTTCTTACTAGACACCAAATAGAAACTATATTTTAATTATTTTTATTTTAGTCATTCTCATATTCCCCCTACTTTTGTGTGCACTTAAAAGAGATGTATGAAATTAAGAGAATAATAGTAGACAACAAAAGACACAAAAATATCACAAAGATTTTAGTTATATGCAAGAGATTTTAAAAAACCCATAAATTTGAAATTCACCTTAAAAAATAGCCAGTAGGATTTATCAGTAAGCAAAATGATGTCTATTTGTACTGAGTAATTTACAAGCACATAGATATATCCAAGGCCTGAAAAACACAATTCAAAAACACAAGCACCGAACCAAACAAGCAAAGAGCATATACATGAATATATCAGGAATATAAGGTCTTAGAATTAAGCTTAAAATTGAAGATAGCATTGATTGTAGTGATCTTCGGATCCAATAAGGAAGTGGTTCATTAATCCTAAGAAAAGGCTTCATTTATATATTTGATAAGATAATAACTTACAAATCACATGCTTCAGTGAAAAGAGTGGAACTGATAAGTTCTAATTAAAAACGTTTTGTAAACAAAATCATATCACACAAGTTCATTTTATTACGCTATTGCTATAGCTATCAAAATCAATAAAATAAATGATTAATAAGGCAAACAATATTAGTTTACTATATAACCAAGATTTACTCAGCACTTAATACTTGTAAGTCAAGGGATAGGTACTGGCAAATAATTAAAGAGCTGAAAAACATACAGTATCTGTGAAACACTATAAAGCATTAAAATAATTAATGTATTCACCACACAAGATTAGAAAAGACTAGCAAATAATCGCTAAAGTACTTAATCAAAAGATCAGCAGGCTGTCTGTGCTAATTGAGAAAATGCAGCTGGGAGAGTGAAACCCTCATGATTGATTAGCGGAGCATATTTGATTTAGTTGGTCCTAAATTGGAAGTTGGGACAAAAATGAGGCAACTCATAAGTTATTGTTTAAGCAATGACTAGGGATGATTGCTACCGAGTTTGTGGTTTGGGTTCCTGGATTGGTTGCTGCAGATTCTGGGTCAGCTCTGATTCTATATATGATATGTTAAGTCTCTCATTACTTAGGCAAAAAAAGAAAATTTGTGTGTGTGTGTGTGTGTGTGTGTAAACACATTTATAGTTATAGTAAATATCCAGAATTATTAACTTTAACATTACAGATAAAGTCAGTTATTTATAGTGTAGATGGTTGGATTTTCAGGGGTAGATACTTTCTTCGTGGGAAGGGAATCAAATTAACAAAAAATTATTTCTTGAATATATTAAAAACTGAGTATATTCGGGTCACTAGGATTTATAAGCAAAGGGGTACAAATCATGTAGAAAAAATTGGTAGAATCATGAAATTATTTGTGTTATTTTGACTAAATAAGTCAAGCAATTCAATATGTGAGGAAAAATTTTCTTTAAATTTTTTTATTTTAAATTATCTTGGATATATAGTAGGTGTGCATATTTATAGGGTACATGAGATGTTTCGATACAGGCATGCAATGCATAATAATGACAGCGTGGAAAATGAGGTATCCATTTGAAAAGAAAAATTCAACAACTGCAGTCAGTACTAGAACAAAGATGTAAGTAAATGCAGAACATGCTCATTACCCTCTGCCTCACCTTACAATAATGAAAAGTAAATGACATGAGCCAGAATATATAGTTGGACCCACATTTCATCTAACCCCTTTGTGAAAGCTCTGGAGAAGATTTTGGGAAACTGTTCAGATCTAGACAAATTAGTGAGGTCATAAATTAATTTGACATAAGGATATAAGAATTACTTCGAGTCTTTATGTTAGTAAGAGCTTCTAATTTTGAGAATCTACCCTTTCTTCCACATACTCTGGCCAAGTTAATGTAGATATGATTGCATATGTGCATTGGCTTTTCCTGTTTTATTTATTGGCATCTGTGTCTAAAACAAACAAATATCCTTAAATTAAGAAACTGAAGCAGCTCATTCTCCTTGCTTACCATGCAACTTCATCTGGGATTGCAAAATTTATGTAGCCACTTACTTAGATTGCCCCTCTTACCCTTACTACCACCAAGCTTTGGTACAAACAGGTTAGTGGAAGTAAAGCAGAATGAGTTTTACTGTCCAAGTTTTCTTAAATCTCCACAGTATTATTTACTTTTATGATCAAAATTCACCACTGAATATAGGAATTGAGAAGCCCCACTATTGTGATATCTAAGAATAATCCCTGTACTCACTGAATGTATGTTTATTATGGCAAAGCAGACATATGCAGATAACTCTCATTACAGCTTAAAAGTTACTAACATCATAGATGTACCATAAAGTCATATATGTTTTCAGAGTGGGCAGTGTATGTTTGCATTTGAAGTAAATGATTTATTGATACAAAATGGCTTTGTGGAGGGAATCAGATTGAAATAGATATTTAAGGAGAGGATAAATCAGTTTTGGAGAAAACTAGAGGAGCTTAGAGAAGTATTTTTTAGAAGGAAATCATATGACCAAAAACATAGAACCTAGAAACTTGTTTGGAATAAATACAGATATCCCTGGGGCACAATGACAGTACAGCTTAGAAGATAGAGAAAAATAAAACATTATTTTGGAACTATTACATTTGGAACTATTGCAGGAAACTGGCTTTACAAACATTGCTGTGTATGATGATATTCACATGATGTCTATCCTCTACCAGCCTAAAGCTTAACTTGGAGGATGATAAAATAATTGCACAGAAAACAATCCAATCAACAGGATTGAATGCATGTTAAAAGAGACATACACTTCACTGATTAAATCCATGCTTTTGCTGTAACAAAACTATTGAAAATTAATACTTGCCTATGTTAGATTTAAAATAAGATTAAAAATTCTTTTTCTGCAGCATAATTTTATACATTTGATTGATTCAAATTCTGCTTAAATATTTTTATTGTTTTACAATTTGGCTGGCAAAAATAAGAAGAGTTTTAAATTCTTGATGACCATAATTTTCTAGGTTTCATACACTGTTTTATCCTTAAAAGACACATAGTGAAAAGTACTTCCTGCTGTCATGGCATAATTTGTTTTTGTAGCCACTGCTGTCCAGGCAAGTATATCTAGAATTATTTTGCTATTTTTTTGTTTTGGGGGAGACAGTTTAATAACTATCATTATGAAAACAAAGTATAATTACTAATAATAGTAGTTTTGGAAATAGAGATATATAATAGCAGAATCAGCTAATAGCAAGCCTTTATTAAACTTATAATCAATCTTTCTCACTTTATGACAAAATATCACTGGAAAGAAAATGAAAATTAAATATTGTATTTTTATATTTTAAATAAAAATTAAAAATTCTATACCTCAATGGAACTTAAAAAGAAATTTGTTATAGCTGTCTAAAGCATTACTACATTTGATCTGGAGTGTATAACAAGACACAAGGATTTTTCAGAATTAAAGGCTGTCTAGATTATTCTTCATTAACATTTAATGTCACAGCCAAACCGATTAAGAAAAAACACTCATATTTTGACTAACAAGTATCAGTTTCTTGACTTTTACTAGCTCAGGATGGTTTAATCTTCTTTCATAATCCCTAGTCTACTTGTCTTTGATGTTTTTAAGCCATTCTCATAACTTTCCATAATTCATGTGTAATGGCTATTTCTGTCTAAAAATCATTAAAAATTTATTTATCTTTCAAGAGAGCTTCATTTACCACTAGATGTACATTAAGGTGGAGATAGTACAGTTAAGGATGTCAACAGTTCATAGGATGAACAATTTCAGTGGTTCAAGAGGTCTCTCATAGTAAATATGTAGACAGGATCAACTCATTTGAAAGTTTCTCCTTTATTTATATTGCCAATTAAGCTTTCTAGTATCTACTATTCTTTCTTGTAAGGCCACCTGCTCTGGAACTTCTAAGATAAAAAATAAACTTCTTTGGTAAAAGACCATTTTCTCCTAATGTAAGAATACAGATACCTTGGTCATAATCCAATACATGATTCTCTATCTTTTTTTTTAATCATTGCTTTGCAGTACATCAAATCATACTTTGCAAGTAAATTGCATCCATATCAAAATCTCTATTTGTTTACCAGACAAAAACAATCACACAATTAAATATATATATATTTAATATATTTAAACATTCACACAATTAAATATCTATCTATAATTCACTGTCCCTTAGGTTTCCATTACATATATATAATGTAATTTAATGTAATATAATGTATAATATAATGTTTTATATATATACATATATATACACACACACATATATATATATATACACACATACATATATATACATATATATATATGAGAACCTAAGGGACAGTGAATTAAAATTCCTTATATCCTATTGTCAGCAGATATCAAAAGAATATTTAGTTAAAAAAATAGCTTTTTTTTTCATTATATGAACTTTTTTCTTACCAATACCAAAATCTTGGTAGGTATGAAGATTCAACTGCTTCCATATTCTTCTTGTTTTCATATTTGCTTATGATGATACATTCTCTAGAATTGGAAATATTGGCTTTCTTTGATTCTGTTTTAGTGTATGGATCTTCTTTCTGCCTCCTTCCTAAATCCCATGTGTGAGTGCAGTGCCATTCCATAAGGGAATAGAGAATGATTTGCTTCAAAATTTGACAACACTCTACCTTCTGGTTTCCAAAGGAAATGTTGGTGAAACCATGAAAGTTATGCAAGTGAGATAAAGTGATGAATTAACCATATGTTATCCTTAGGTTCATACGTGGCCTTAATCTTGGCAGTAACTGTCTGTGTGATATTTGACATTTTACTTTTTTTTCTGCCTCTGTTCTGAAGCTACAAAAATAAGTATAATTATGACTCACTTTACAGTGAAGAGTTATCTCTACTAGTTCCATGTTAGTGCCTACCAGTCATGCCATATTTCTTTGGCTCATTCAATATTCCACTCTTCTAGATGAGTATTTTATTCTTTTATTTATTTGTTTAAACATCTACCACCTTTTCCTCATCCATATTTCCACCTGCCAACCTTATTTTGCTATTCCTACTTGGGTAACAAAGGGAAAAATTGGAAGAAAATTTCATCAAGCTCCCAGCATTACATATACCTTTGTTCACTGTATCTGGGCTGTTGTGTCTTGTGCTTTCTTCCTCTAAATATGTGTGAGTTCTCTACTCTTTACAGAGGCTAACTGTGTCACTCGTGTGCTACATCCATTCCCTTTTTCATATTCAAAGACGTCATTCCACATTTCTCCTTTCTTCCTTGTATTATCATATTTTATTTTTCTCCTCTCAGTTCACTACACCCAGGTTCAAGTGATCCAGCCTCCCTAGTATCTAAGATTACTGGCAAGTGCCACCATGTCTGGCTAATTTTTCTATGTATAAGTTCCCCCCACCCTGCCCAGAGATAAAGTCTTGTTCTGTCCCCCAGGCTGGAGAGCAGTGGCGCTGTCTTGGCTCACTGCAACCTCAGCCTCCTGGGTGTAACCCCAGCACTTTGGGAGGCTGAGGCAGGCAGATCACTTGAGGTCAGGAGTTCGACCCCCGGTTTCACCATTTTTTCCAGAATGGTCTTGAAATCCTGACCTCAAGTGAACCGCCCGCCTCAGTCTCTTAAATTGCTGGGATTATAGGCCTGAGCCACCATGTCAAGCCTCAGCCTTTTGGAGTCATAATGTTGTGGGAATTGAGGGACAGGAGACACTGATGGGTGAAAGAGGAGGATTTCATTGAAGTGGCCACTGACCCAGAGGATTAACATCCAAAGGCTGAGCCCTGGACAAAGACAGGGCTTGGCTTTTATGTATGCAACTGAAAGGGGTTGGGTATTCAGTGGTGTGAAACCTGCAAGGCACGAAGGCAAGCTTGCAGAGGCAGGACAAAGGCAGTTATCAGTGACAGATGTTGCATCTTAAGCAAGTCTTGTGACCTTTGGCATAGATCACAGGTGGGAACTTACAGAACCTTATAACCTTTGCAGAAACATAGTTACTTGACAGAACAGAGAACAGTCTTGGGAAACAGAGGGTACTTGTTAAACTTGTTTTTATCTCTGTTCTGGGATGAGAATCGGAAACTTTGGAGCCCCTCCTTTAAAGGCTCTGGCTTTGTAAATAGTGATAGTGGTATCAGAGCTCTACCTGAGCTCTGCCTATCTCTAGGCCTTGGAATGAACTAGCCTGGGAAACTTGTTTTTTTTTTTTTTTACATCTCCTGCTTCAATAGGCCACTCCTCAAAACCCTCATCATCCCCGCATCCACAAAACCACTGGTCCAATTGGCCCGCCTAATTGATCTTGTTTCCCCTTTCCTTCAATCGTTCTCACCATGGAGCGAAAGTGTTTCTCTGTGTCTCATACGTCACTCCTCTGGTGAAATCATTTCAAAGACTTCTTGTGTCACTCATAGTAAAATTTCAAGTCCTTAGAAATACTTCAAATATTCTGGGATCTGTTATCTCTTAATCATTCTCTCTCTATCATCTCAAATATTCTTCCACACTTCTTCCTTTTTGGCTACACTATCTTCCTTGCTATTCCCAAACATCCCAAACATGTTTTCTGTAAACATTACACATGTTTAATCTAAGACATTTTGCACTTGTTGTTCTCCCTGAGATGCTCTTCCCAAACCATTTTCATTGTTATATTTCTTATCTATATTAGATTTTTATTAAAATATCTTCTTCCAAGGAAGTCTTGCTCTTATTCAACCTAAATTTAACACTTCTTCCCAACCACACTTTCTGTTCCCTTTCTCTGCTTTTTAAAAGATAACATCAATCTTTAAATAACATTTTGTATTTTGATAATTTGTTATGCTCATTTTCTGACTCCTCCAGAATTTAACATTCATGATGGTAGGTACTTTGTTTTTTAAGTGCTACAATTCATATATATGGTTTAAATTAATCAATCCTTATTCCAAGTGGTTGTTATAAAAATAGAGGAGATAATATATACAATCTGAGTAAATTTGGTAAATAGTAGAATCTTAGTAAATGCTTTCTATTATCAAGGAGATTGAAACCTCAATGATATGATCATAGTTTATGATATGGAGGTGGGCATCTGAACTCATTTAGAGAAGGAGTTTCATTAATTTCCATTGCAGGACTCAAGGAACATTTAAATGGGAGATTGAATAGTAGACCTGTCTATCTTCCTTCTTACAAAAACAGAAGGTACTTTTTTTATTTAGCTTAAGAAGCTAGAGGTTGCTACTTGGATTGCATATTTAGATGAGGATTTTCCTAAAATCAATTTTTTTATTACCATTGAATTAAATATTGCAATATGTAACTATATGCCATTATATTTTGGTTTTGTAAATAGTAAATAATTTTATAACACAAGGTTAATACTACCAAAATTTATTCATAATCTTTACTATACAATACCAGCAACTATGGTGAAAAAGTTTTGTGGTCAAAAATACTGATTAATTAAATATTTAAATAAAATTGTCAGTTTAAAGAAAAAGTAATATTCCCTAATTTTCACTTAAACAGCCCTTCTTATAAAGATTATTTGAAGCTTTTTTTTATTATTAGTTTGGCTATATATTTAGTTTCATAAAATTGGAAAAAAAGTAAAACTTTATCTACTTTTAGAATTAACCCTCCACATCTTTATACCAGTTGATAGTGATGAAAGCTGACATATGATGTGTAACAGCTCATCAAATACTAGGTTGGATGAATGAAAAAATTAAAAATCCTTTGAATGGTCCTAAATTATCTCTCTGGCAAATTAAAATATTTAATTTTAATTTATGATTATAAAGTGATTACATTTTGCTTCTATAATTTTTTTGCTTAGCTATTTTTGAAGTATTATTATTGTAAGCCAAAAATAAAATTCTAAGCCCCACAACCATCTCAATGGATTCCTCCTCTCCGATGAGGGTATCCCAAAGTCAACCTGATAACTAGTTCAAGCCATGATGGGAAGTGGAGAAGGACCTTCCTAATTATTCCCTTCTCCCTGTTGGAATTACTGATAGAACAGGCTAAGTCTGATAAGAAATATTTATAGTCTATTATCTCTGAAGCCTGCTACCTGAAGGCTTCATCTATATGATAAAACCTTGGTCTCCACAACCTCTTATTATAACCCAGACTTCCCTTCTTTAGCTAATAGCTCTTTCAACCAGTGGCCAATCAAAAAATCTTTAAATCTGCCTATGAACTGAAAGCCCCTGCTTTTAGTTGCCTGACCTTTCTGGACCAAACCAATGTATATCTTACATGTATTGATTGATGTCTCCCTAAAATGTATAACATCAAGGGTAACCTAGCCACTTGGGTCAGGCACATGTGATCAGGACCTTTAGAGGCTGTCACAGGCATGCCTCTAACCTTGGAAAAATAAATTTTCTGTTTTTTTTTTTAAAATATGTATGTATTTTATTGCATTTTAGATTCTGGGGTACATGTAAAGAACATGCAAGATTGTTGCATAGGTGCATACATGGCAATGTGGTTTGCTGCCTCCATCCCCCTTACCTAAATCTGGCATTTTGGCCCGTGTTATCCCTCCCCAACTCCCCACCCCCAGCTGTCCTTCCCCTAGTACTCCCCCAACAGACCTCAGTGTGTGATGCACCCCTCCCTGTGTCCATGTGTTTTCATTGTTCAACACCCACCTATGAGTGAGAACATGCGGTGTTTGATTTTGTGTTCTTGTGTCAGTTTGCTGAGAATGATGGTTTCCAGGTTCATCCACGTCCCTACAAAGGACACAAACTTATGTTTCTTATGGCTGCATAGTATTCCATGGTGTATATGTGCCACATTTTCCCTATCCAGTCTATCATGGATGGGCATTTGGGTTGGTTCCAAGTCTTTGCTATTGTAAACAGTGCTGCACTGAACATTTGTGTGCAGGTGTCCTTATAATAGAATGATTTATAATCCTTTGGTTGTATACCCAGTAATGGGATTAGAACTGTCTCAGAGAATTTTGCTTCATCATAATCCAAAAAACAATAATTAATTAAAATACTAATCTCTTATAAAACATTGTTAAGTTTGTTAAATTATTTTCTTTTAAATGTTTCGATATTTAAACACTGAGTCAGCTCTTGTAAGCACCTTTATGTTAGAAATTTGCTTCAATTCCTTATCCATTGCACCCCATATGTGCTGATCCCTGTGATTTCCCCAAATGTGGGAAACTCGACTGCATAATTTATGGTAGTGGGGGACTGCTTTTTCATTTTCCCCTGAGGAAAAAAAAATTGCCTCAATTCTTGCATCATTTAGTCTTGGATCTAGTACATTTCAAATGCTCAAAAAATTTATTTGATACAATTTATCATATTTTGCAAAAAGGCCTTTTTAATGTTGTCAACAAACAATTCTAATATAACTATAGTATATGTATATGCAATTTATTCTTCTCAATCTGTTTAACAAAATATATAAAGATTAACAATTATTTGCAGAATAAACAAATAATTGCATATTAGAAGAAATTATTTGACTTGATTGGATTATCCACTACCTTTTGGTAGACAAAATACTAACTAAAGAACAAAAGAGGTGCCTTTTTAAAAATGTTTACAAGTTTAAAAAAATGAGGCATATTTATTTTCTGGTAATAGGATTGTAAAATATATGACAGAAACACAGCCAGGCTTGCTTTTACCATTAGCAGAAATCAAAGACATTTAGAGACAACTTCTAGTAGAAGAGAAAACATTTTATAAAATCTTTTAAACCTTGAAAACTCAGAAAAGAGACAAATGTTTCCAATATGTATTAGATTGAGAAAAAAAAACAAAGAAAACCTCTTGGAGGCTTCAGAATTGGCAGTCTAAAGTTAATGAGAAGGAGCTGTGGGGAAAAATGTTTTCTCACTTGACACATCTACATTGTAGTTACAGCGTTTCCTGCATTGTATTGCTACAATATTCTAGCTACATATTGGCTAAAATAGCTCTTCCAAGAGTTTCTCTCTGGTGTCTTTTCATTAAAGCACAATTATATTTTCCAAATAGCTATAAACTTTTTCAAGGTCATCCTGAAACTTTTGTGTATAGTGGGAGAGTAGTGAGAGCATGTTGATTTGCTGATATTTAATGTCTCTAGTATTCAAATAAGAGTATATATGATCGTTCTATCTGAAAACCTAAACAAAATTAGATATTTTACAAAGAAGACAAGATAATCAAAATTTAAACAAAATTATGGACACATGTAAATATAATTTTAACTATTCCATCACTAAATCTAGTTGGCACTCATATATCTGAGTACAAATAAAGCTACAGTCAGAGTTTTTCTTTTTTTCATTTATTGTTATTACTATTTTAGATGGAGTCTCTCTGTGTCACCTAGATTGGTGTGCAGTGGTGGAATCTTGGCTCACTGCAACCTCCACCTCCCAGGTTCAAGCAATTCTCTTGCTTCAGCCTCCCAATTAGTTGAGATTACAAGTGCATGCCACCACACTCAACTAATTTTCGTACTTTTAGTAGAGACAGTTTCACCATGGTTGGTCTCACACTCCTCACCTCAAGTGATTCATCTGCATTGGCTTTGCAAAGTGCTGGGATTGCAGGTGTAAGTCACAGCACCTGGCCAACAGTCACAGTTTTTAAATGAATTATACTAAACTTTTGAGGAAATCATATACCGTATCTTACACAATTTTTCTTTTTTGAAAGTTACAGAAGAGCTAAACCTCTCAGATATTTTACAATGTTGATAGCAATATTCCCCAAAACCCTGTATGAAACAGTCACATATTCATTAAAATAAAGGTATACTTAATTATCAATGTGCAAATAAAATAATGATAGAAGCAGGAGAAGTTTTTCTCCTTAGTTAAGCTAAATCTGGGTTCTTGTCTCACGACCAGGAAAAATTGGGCACACAGACAGACTGAAGGGTGAGGAGGTCAGAATTTATTAGGTGAAAGGAAAGCTCTGAGCAAAGAGAGGGATCCTGCATGCGGATTGGTTCCACCAAATTCCCTCAGTGCATGTGGCCTTCAGTCCCTGCAGGCATGCCTAGGAAAATCCCCTGTGCAGGTTCCCTTATCTGCATAAAACATTTGGTGTTAACACTTGGGCAGGTTGGAGATTCTCTAGTGACCCTTTCTTAACTGCCTGGGAGTTTGTCTGCCTCCTTTCTATATCAATAATACACTATAACCATGTAGCTTTTAAACTTGAAGAGCATGAATGATATACTATTAAGAAAATTATTACTATATATGTGAATATTAACCGAATATTACTGTTTGTCCATATTAAAAACACTTAACATATTCCAATAATAGAGACTTTTGGTAAACAACCAAAATAGCTACATAAAACCTCTAGAAATCATATTATTTAATGTTGAATCATTAGGATCATTTTCATCTTAATTAAAACGTTAAGGTTAAGATAAGAACTCTAATTCCCTGAGTTTCTAGTCAAAATTTCATTGGTGATTCTAGCTGACATAATAGAACAACAAAAAGTAGTATAAAGATTAAAAAGCAATAAATGTAATTTACAAAAGATAAGATTAAATATCGGTAAAGTCATTGTCTATATAAAAACTTATAGCTAGTAGAATTCTAGTATACACATTCTGGGACCAGGCATGGTGGCTTATGCCTATAGTCCCAGCACTTTGGGAGGCCAAGGCGGGTGGATCACAAAGTCAAAAGTTTGATGTCAGCCTGATCAACATGGAGAAACCCTGTTTCTACCAAAAATACAAAAAATTAACTGGGTGTGCTGGTGCATGCCTGTAATTCCAGCTACTCAGGAGACTGATGCAGGAGAATTTCTTGAACCTGAGAAGCGGAGGTTGCAGTGAGCCGAGATCCTGCCATTGCACTCCAGTCTGGGCAAGAAGAGTGAAACTCCATCTCAAAAAACAAAACAAAAAAGATACACATTCTAAAACATCATTGCACTAAATGTGTCAATGCTCTTTTGTAACTGCGGACAACATAGGAATAAACAAAAAACATATAAAATCTGACTGTAGCTATAAGTATTACCTTATGAAGGAAATAGAATAAGGCAAACAAAAAATAATTTGTACTTCTAATGAAGTTTAAATCTGCATATATCAGCCATTCTACTTTCAGGAAAAACTTGAAAAACCTGGGAAAACTTTCACCAATCTATATAGGAAAACTTGGACAAGGGTATTTATTTACTATACATTTTACGAGTTGTACAATAAATGAAATGTAACACATATAATAAATAAATGTATAGCATGATTATAAAATATGAATAAGGAGGAAACTCATAAAATGTAGAATAGTGGTTACTTTAAAGTGAGAGAGAGAAGAATAAGAGTGGGGAGTCAAACAATGGAGACATAGAAGAATTAAACAAGATGATCAATGAGATAGACTTATGGATAGGCATTGAATGTACATGCTTATAGCAGAGGATATGTCACCTTTTCAAATGCACATCAATATTTAAAGGTGACTATATATTACATCATAGAGAATATCAACAAGTTTCTTGAAACAGAAATATATCACTCCCTGATCAGAAAGCAATCAAACAGGAAATTTTCAATAATATAAACACAATAGCATACCAAAGGCCATTCCAGCAGGATATTAAGTAAAACCTTTTACTAAAATAAAAACAAGAAGAAAACCTCTTGGGCAACAAGGGAAATGCAAATCTTAAAAATCCAATCAGATAGCTATATTGCTCATTTTTTAAAACCAACAAGGGACAGATATTTTATGAAGCATTTCTTTAAGCCATTATTAAGAGACCAGAAAAATCTCAATATCAAACTGGCTAATCTTACTACTGCAAACCAATATTGCTTCTGCATTTAAATGTAAATATTCTTAAAAAAATAAAAATGAAAAATATCTGTTCAGTAGATAGATAATGAATCAGAGCCATACACTACTTATAAAAGGAGTGAACGTTTGTTTCAGCAATCTAAAACACTGTAATTTGATTAACTGTATTCACATATAATAGAAGAAAAATGTCATGGCCAACTTGACGTCCCCTAAATCCATTTTATAAAAATCAAAGCTTATTTCCTGACAAAGTGAGCACCAAATAAACACAAAAACTTTACAGTAGCAATTTGTGTTCATGTTAAAAAATGTATAGGATAGCTAATCCCATTTGATAAACTTTAAAAGTAGTTTTAACATATAGATTTGCAGAAATTATGATTAAAACCAAACTCTCATAAATCAATTTGATCATATTGTAGGGATATCTTCTTTCTATACACTTTTAGCAGATAAAGCCAAAAATGAGACATCTATATTACACATGTGTATACACACATCCTAAAAGTAATAGAAACCTACAATTTACATTTATAATGAAGTGACAAAATGACTCAGACATATTCACAAGAGAAATACTGGTTTGGCATTTTCTAAGTACTGAAAGAAAATAACTACCATTATAGTATTTTATTTCCATTGGGAAATATCCACCAGAAATATTGAAAAATAAAATACAATTTCAGACAAAAAAATTGGGAGCCCCTTTACGTGGTACCAACACTAAGATAAAGTACGTAAATATATATGTGTATGTATCTATGTTTACATTCATGTCTGTACATATGTGCTATTTATCAATCTATGTATTAATATTTTAGTAACTTTATTTTCTGTCACAAAAAAAGATGATTGAGACGCATTTTTTGTTCTCCATACTTCAGCAATGGAATCAGCATTATTAAATCTGTTTGAGTAGATAAGCTAGTAATATAAATATATATTACTATATATAAGCTAGTAATATAAATATATACTAGTTTATAAAAATACAAATAAAATATATGGATTTTAAAAATATAAACTAATATATAAACTAGTAATATGTTTCCAAATGTAAAAACTATTCAAAAAGGAAAACTCTGAGAATGTCATCTCCATTTATCTTTTAAACGTTGTTTCCACCCACTCTTTGTAAGTAATCAATATAATTAGCACTAGCTTGCCTGCTCTGTCTTTGCTTTTACAAAGAAAAAAAAAAGAAACATTTGTATGTTTTACCACGCTTTTTATTAAATGTAATTCATCACTGATTATTAGAGAAATGCAAATCAAAACTACATTGAGATACCACCTCATGCCAGTTAGAATGGCATTCATTAAAAAATCTGGAGACAACAGATGCTGGAGAGGATGTGGAGAAACAGGAACACTTTTACACTGTTGGTGGGAGTGCAATCTAGTTTAACCATTGTGGAAGACAGTGTGGTGCTTCCTCAAGGACCTAGAAATAGAAATTCCATTTGATCCAGCAATCCCATTACTGGGTATATACCCAAAGGATTACAAATCATTCTGTTATAAAGACACATACACACGTATGTTCATAGCAGCACCGTTTACGATAGCAAAGACCTGGAACCAACACAAATGCCCCTCGACGATAGACTGAACAAGGAAAATGTGGCACATATGCACCATGGAATACTATGCAGCCATAAAAAAGGATGAGTTCATGTCCTCTGTAGGGACATGGATGAATCTGGAAATCATCATTCTCAGCAAACTGACACAAGAACAGAAAATTAAACACCACATGTTCTCACTCATGGATGGGTGTTGAACAATGAGAACACATGGACACAGAGAGGGGAGCATCACACACTGGGGTCTGTTGTGGGGGTAAGAGAGGGACAACAAGGGGTGGGGAGGTCGGGGAGGGATAACATGGGAAGAAATGCCAGATGTAGGTGACCGGGGGATGGAGGCAGCAAACCACATTGCCATGTGTGTACCTATGCAGCAGTCCTGCATGATCTGCACATGTACCCCAGAACCTAAAGTACAATAATAAATAAATAAACAAATAAATAAAACACTGTGTGACACTGAAATAATTACTTGTTATAAATTGTTTTTACTTAGCATCTTTAATTTGAAAACATATTTCAGAAATAATATCAGTTAACAGACAGTTAATAGAAATTTTTACCACTTTTCACAGATAAGAAATGCTTCATTCTGTGGATGTATTAATTTATTCAATTCACTGTTGTGTTTATGGGCTTAGTGTTTTATTTTTCCTTTATCTTCTTTTAATTACAAATAATACTACATGACTATTTTAGTTTTTGTTGATATATTGTTGGCTGTAATTCATAGAAATAAATTTACTGGACCTAAAGTTAAATATCAATGTACTTTTGTTGGATATTGACAAATTTCTCTCCAGTTTAAACTGTGTGTGAGCAATGTTTTATCCATAGGTTCACTCTCAGACCATCGTCATACAGTTCCGTACTAATCTGACAGGTTAAAAGTGAGAAATTAAACCACAGTATAGTATAATTTGCATTTCTCTAATTATAAATAATAGCAAAGTTTTTGTTGTTCACTTTTGTTTTTTAGATACATCTGGGAGCCAGCCTGAAAACTACACCAAAATTATTCTTGCCATAATACCATCATGGTATTATGGCCTTATTTAGTCCCCTTCTACACTGAAACAAGGCTTGCCCTTGTGACCAACAGAATACCGTCTATGTGTTGGTGTGTGACTTCTAAGAACAAGCCATAAAAGGCATGCCTCTGTATAAAATAAACTTTCAGACTCTTGCTTTGTTCAACCTAGAATAATCCGACTGCCATTCTGTGACAACACTCAAGCTGTCTCTTAGAGAGAACCTATGAAGAACAACTGAAGTATTTAATACAGAGTCAATACCAACTCTCAAGCCTGTGGGAGTGATTCACCTTTATATCAAGTCATCCAGCCCCATTTCAGCCTTCATATAATTCTAAACCTGGGTGATTTCTGAATACAACCTCATAAAAGATTTAAGTCAGAAACTCCCAGCCACTTTATCCTACTGTTTGTTCCAGGTAAAGGGGCGCCCCAATTTTTTTGTCTGAAAATGTATTTTATTTGTCAATATTCCTGGAGGATATTTCCCTATGGAAATAAAATGCTATAATGGCAGCTATTTTCTTTCAGTACTTGGAAAATGCCAAACCAGTATTTCTCTTGTGAATATGTCTGAGTTATTTTGTCACTCCAGTAAATGTAAATTATAGGTTTCTATTAATTGTAGGATTTTTGTCTGACTTTCTGTTCAAACAGTTTTGTTATGATGCTAAGTGTGATTTTATTTGATCTATCCTATCAGGTTTTGTAAAACTTCTGAAGTCTTTGTAGATGGATGTATTTTGTCAATTGTTTTTTAGTTTTGTAAACATCTCATTCATTATTATTTTTGATTTTGTTCATCTGCTTCAAACTGCATTTTTCTGTTGATAAATAATTCTGTTCAAATATTGTCTCTTTAGTTGTCTTTAACCTATTGTTAAGCACATCTACTGACTTATAATTTAAACTATCTTTTTTATTTTTTGAAATACCATTCATTATTTTTATAAATTTCAATTCAATGCTGAAATTTGCATTGTTTCATTTATATTCTTGACCTTGCAATTGTCAATTAACATTTTTGACAATACTGATATCTGTATCATTCAGGAGTCTTTTTTTGGTGAATTTTGGTTTTATCTCCTGATGTGACCCTAAGTTTGCACTGAGTGTATATTTGTATAAGTACACAAACACAGAAAAAATTAGAGACTCTGGATAACATCACTTTCCTGGCAAGAGTGGTTATTTTGCTTCTGGAAGCCATTAAAAAATGGGTAGGTGATCTTAATTTGTCTTGTATTGTGGTGATTCTAAGGTTTATTTTATTTTGATAGGCAATTTCTAAACTGTTCTTTCTTTAGTTTGTCTCATTTCAGAATCTGTACTAAAACCCTACAGCATTTTCTAGAGTTCCTTCAACTGCAGTGGACAGTGATCTCCATAGTAACCTGCCAAAAGCTGTTTTGGCCTCAGAGATGCTTAGCCACTACTTATTTGCTTAGTTATTAGCCTTTTTTACTGCTGCATTTAAAGAACAAAAATACCCAGGAAGGAAAGAGTGATGCAAGATGTAAGGCTCATTTGCATTTCTGTTTTCTCTGTCATCCTGTAAACTCTGTGTCTGTCTACTATCACGACCCTGAACTCTAACATTTGTCTCTTCAGCGCCGATTGAAGAAAATGCTGTTGTATTCTACATTCTCTAAGTTATGGTTTTCTACATAGCTCTTCAGGACCTTTACCTCGTCAGGACTTAATGCCAAATGCTTCTAGATAAAAATAGCAAAAAATTGAAGTTTATATAGTTTTGTTTCCTCCTTCTTGCAGGAATGTCAACTTCTAATTGAATTTTATTAACATTTTCCTTTTTAGAGCATAAGGCCCTACCAGACAGTTTTATATAGTTGGAAGTGAACATTTACTTGCTCTCTTATTTGCAATATTCACAGTATCAAATTGTACTTAAATTGTTTTCCTAATATGGGTAAATATGTATATTAGCCTGTTTTGTATTCTTTCCAAGATTTAAAAATTGATATTTAAATAATTTTGAAGAAACTGATATCTGATTTCTTTCTACATTCTTTACCAATAATTATTTATTAAGATTTCATTTTCCATATCCTTTGGATCAGTGTACATGTCCATTCCCTTTCATTGAAATCTAATTTATAATTTTCTTTGATCTTTTAACTGAAAAGATCTTTTTTCCTTAGCTGTGCATGTAGATATAATTGCTGTTGTTGTTTTCATATTGATTTTGTAAATTCTTTCTTGGAGACAATAACCGTTCTAGTAATTGTAAGGCGATAGACAATCATCACCTTATAGAAGACATACAATACAATTTTGTAATAGTGTCTCTTGTAATACATTGCCTATTGATGTCAGGGGCTACTGATATTAGGTACGCTACCACTCGTAAAAGTAATTAGTTTAGTTGCATGGATATTAGGGGTCCTGTTCGTGCTTCTTACTGTCTTTATAACCTTGTACAAATTACACCAACATTTCTAAAACTCAATTTATATTCTTCTCTGAAATTATTTTAAAGAGACATAGTTTCCCTTATAGTAATTATACAGCTGAAAATTTGAGTTATACATTAGAAAAACATAGACTTTGTTGGATGCCATTATCTTTATATGTAGCTTTTTCTAAATATATACACTGAAAAATATGTAAGAATGTAGAAAAATAGTAATAAAACCTGCATATTTGTCAACCTAAAAAAGACAAAATCATTGCAATTTCTCTACATGATTATTTTCCCAGCCTATTTTAAATGCTGATTTTTTTTTGGATTCTATGAGCATCACTACCATAGTGTGTGTGTGTGTGTGTGTGTGTGTGTGTGTATGTGTGTGTACATGTGTGTATGTATATATCTATATCTATCTATCTATCTATCTATATATATATATATATATGGTTTACAGTTTAGCTAATGCTTAGTATTTCCAGAACAAAGATTTTTATTTGTTCATCCAACTACTCATTCAGCCATATTGAACTAGAAGTGAAGCAACTTCCTCTTTGTTATGGTTTAATAGACACAGTTTGACAAATGTTTTTCAATAAGCTTTACGTTATTCTTGAAAAAAATCAGGCATTCTCTAAGCAGGCAAAAGCTAATAAATCAAATGCAGTGTTAATCAATAAAAGTAATCAGCCCCTGAAGCAAAACCTGTCTATTACAATATGTAACAACTAGCTTTTGAGTGTACTTTAAGACACAATTTAAAGTGTAAACACAGAGCTGTTCATTCCACTTTATTTCAAATAACATTAGAATTTTAGATAAGACAAGTTTAACCAGATTCTTTGGGAGTATGTGCACTGATGAGTATAAAAAAATGCTAAAAAGAATCATGGAACTCAGTGTGAAAACAGTTTTATGTAATACGATGTATCACATAAAAATAAGCTCTGCTGTGTAATTCCAAATGAGGCTTTGTATGTGAAATGAAAATGCACCTTTGTGATTTACGTGCCATTCAAAGTTTTCATCTAACTTCCATGTCACTATCTATTTTGCATTTTTCTCATCATAGAATCAACTGCAGATTTTTTTTTAATCGCACTTTAGATTCTGGGGTACATGTGCAGATCAGCAAGATTGTTGCATAAGTCCATTCATGGCAAAGTGGTTTGCTGTCACCATCCCCCCATCACCTATACCTAACATTTCTCCTGACATTATCTCTCCCTACCCTCCCTCCCACTATCCTTCCCCTAGCCCCCTGCAATGGACCTCAGTTTTGACGCTTCCCTCTCTGTGTCCACATGGTCTAATTGTTCAACACTCACCTGTGAGTGAGAACATTTGGTGTTTGATTTTCTGTTCCTGTGTCAGTTTGTTGAGAATGGTGGCTTCAAGTTTCATCCATGTCCCTATAAAGGACATGAACGCATTGATTTTTATGGCTGCATAGTATTCCATGGTGTATATCTGCCACATTTTCTTTGTCCAGTCTATCATTAATGGGCATTTGTGTTGGTTCCAGGTCTTTGCTGTGGTAAAGAGTGCCACGATGAACATGTGTGTGCATATGTCTTTATAATAGAATGATTTATAATCCTTTGGATATATACCCAGTAATGGGATTGCTGGGTCGAATGGAATTTCTATTTCTAGGTCCTTGAGGAATCGCCACACTGTCTTCCACAATGGTTGAACTAGTTTACACTCCCACCAACAGTGTAAAAGTGTTCCTATTTCTCCATATCCTCTCCAGCATCTGCTGTCTCCAGATTTTTTAATGATCACTATTCTAACTGGCATGAGATGGTATCTCAATGTGGTTTTGATTTGCATTTCTATAATGACCAGGAATGATGAGTATTTCTTCGTATGTTTGTTGGCTTTATATATGTGTTCTTTTGAAAAGCGTCTGTTCATATCCTTCACCCACTTTTGAATGGGTTCGTTTGTTTGTTGTTTCCTGTAAATCAGTTTTAGTTCTTTGAAGATTCTGGATATTAGTCCTTTGTTAGATGGGTCTATTGCAAAATTTATTTACCATTCTATTGGTTGCCACTTCACTCTAATGATTGTTTTCTTTTGCTGTGCAGAAGCTCTGAAGTTTAATTAGATCCCATTTGTCTATTTTGGCGGTTTTGTTGCCATTGCTTTTGGTGTTTTAGTCATAAAGTCTTTGCCTATGCCTATGTCTGGGATGGTTTTACCTAGGTTTTCTTCTAGTGTTTTTATGGTGTTAGGTCTTATGTTTAAGTACTTAATCCATTCAGAGTTAATTTTAATGTAAGGTGTCAGGAAGGGCTCCAGTTTCTGCTTTCTGAACAGTGCTAGCCAATTTTCCTAACATCATTTATTAAATAGGGGATCCTTTTCCCATTGCTTTTTATCAGGTTTGTCAAAGATTAGATGGTTGTAGTTGTGTGGTGTTGCTCTGGAGGCCTCTGTTCTGTTCCATTGGTGTATGTCTCTGTTTTGATACCAGTACCATGCTGTTTTGATTACTGTTGCCTTGTAGTATAGCTTGAAGTCCGGCAGTGTGATGCTGCCAGCTTTTTTCCTTTTGCTTAGGATTGTCTTGGCTATGTGCGCTCTTTTCTGGTTCCATACGAAGTTTAAGGTGTTTTTTTCCAGTTCGGTGAAGAAGGTCATTGGTAGTTTGGTTGGGATAGTATTAAATCTATAAATTACTTTGGGCAGTGTGGCCGTTTTCACGATATTGATTCTTCCTAAACATGAGCATGGAATGTTTCTCCATCTGTTTGTGTCTTCTCTTATTTCCTTGAGCAGTGGTTTGTAGTTCTCCTTGAAGAGGTCCTTTACCTCCTTTGTTAGTTGTACTCCTAGGTATTTTATTCTTGTTGTCACAATTGTGAGTGGTAGTTCACTCTTGATTTGGCTCTCTGTTTGTCTGTTATTGGTGTATAGGAATGCTTGTGATTTCTGCACATTGATTTTGTATCCTGAGACTTTGCTGAAGTTGCTTATCAGCTTAAGGTGGTTTTGGGCTGAGACGATGGGGTCTTCTAAATATACAATCATGTCATCTGCAAATAGAGGCAATTTGACTTCCTCCTTTCTTAATTGTATCCCCAGTATTTCTATTTCTTGCCTGATTGCTCTGGTTTAAACTTCCAATATTATACTGAATAAGAGTGGTGAGAGGGTATCCTTGTCTAGTGCCTGATTTCAAAGGGAATGCTTCCAGGTTTTGCCCATTCAATATGATATTGGCAGTGGGTTTGTCATAAATAGCTTTTATTATTTTGTGATATGTTTCATTGATACCTAGTTTATTTTGAGTTTTAGCATAAAGGGCTATTGAATTTTGTTGAAGGACTTCTCTGCATCTATTGAGATAATCATGTGGTTTTTGTCTTTGGTTCTATTTATGTAGTGGATTGCATTTATGGACTTGTGTATGTTGAACCAGGCTTGCATCCCTAGGATGAAGCCTACTTTATCATGATGGATATGCTTTTTGATGTGCTGTTGCAATCGGTTTGCTATCAACTGCAGATTTAATGGCATGCCTAGTTCTTTTTTTTTTTAAATCATATTTGGTTAAAATGTTCTACACTTTATGCTTTGTTGACATAGATATTTAAATTAATTAATTGACTACATAAGACACTTAGAGTAGGCTGGGCACAGTGGTTCACACCTGTAATCCTAGCAATTGGGGAGGCGAAGGCAGGCAGATTACGAGGCAGAAGATCAAGACCATCCTGGCCAACATGGTGAAACCCTGTCTCTACTAAAAATACAAAAATTAGCTGAGCATGGTGACATGTACCTTTAATCCAAGCTACTTGGGAGACTGAGGCAGGAGAATTGCTTGAACTAGGGAGTGGAAGGTTGCAGTGAGCCAAGATCTTGTCCTTGCACTCCATCCTGGCAACAGAGCAAGACTCCATCTCAAAAAAAAGAAAAGATACTTAGAGTAGAAGAAAAACTAGAATAAGAGTGAAATATTAAAGCAATTGAACAATTAAAAAAGAAAAAGAAATTAAATAAATTATTAGAATAAATTGTATAAAAATGTTTATAACAGATGTGTACTGGAGGACGTAGGCCAAAAAGGCATTAAAATCAAAAATAACAAAAGGTACAGTGAACTCATGTCATTAAGAATAAAAGAAAGCTTAGTTGGAACACATGATTTTTTAGAATTGCAAAATTTTTGTCACACAAACAAGTATCTCAACCAATTTTTGCTAAAATAAACTTTCCCAATTCTTCTATATATAAAAATGTTAATGAAAAGTACTTTACAAACTTTGAAGTCCATACAAATGATACTTAACATTATTTTATCAAAAATACTAATAACATTATCTTTCTAAAAATATTAATATACAAAGCTCTTTAAATATTAAATCTCTAAATATCACTAATCTAGTAATATAACTATGATAACAGTAATCTGTCAAAAACATTTACTATTGTTTACTACACAACAGGCATGTGATTTCTGACATATGATCTACAGCAGTGTGGTCCCCAACGTCTTTGGCACCAGGGGCTGGTTTTGTAAAAGACCATTTTTCCACAGACCAGGGTCAGGGGATGGTTTTGAGATTATTCAAATGCATTACACTTATTGAGCACTTTATTTCTGTTATTATTATATTGCAACATATAATGAAATAATTATGCAAATCATTATAATGTGGAATCAGTGGAATCCCTGAGCTTGTTTTCATGCAACTAGATGGTCCCATCTGGGGGTGATGGAAGATAGTTACAGATCATCAGGCATTAGATTCTCATAAAAAGCATGCAACCTAGATCCCTCATATGTGCAGTTCACAATTAGGTTCACACTCCTCTGAGAATCTAATGTCACTGCTGATCTGACAGGAGGTGGAGCTTAGTCAGTAATGCAAGTGATGGGGAGTGGCTGTAAATACAGATGAAGCTTCTCTCCCTGGGTTTGCCCAGTGGAGTTCTTAACAGGCCACAAACAAGTACCAGTCCGTGGCCTGGGGGCTGGAAACTCCTGGTCGATAGTCTATATTGCAAGTCTTAAACGGCTCTCTCATATTTAAAAAACGAAATATAAAACTTTAACTTGGGGTATATTTGTAAATGTTCCCACATCTGACTTTCATCTTAAGTACTTATAACCCATGGAGAGCTGCAAAATATATTTAAGACTAAAGCACTTAGATGAGCAACAGTCAGTTTGGAGACTAGAGAAATAATAAAGTCTGAAAGGACTTTTGCTGTGGTGATTCCCTAACATTATTAACTCCTTAAACAGCAGGCAGAAAGGAAGACTGGGCACTGTAAAACACCAGCATTGACCTCTATGTTTGGTTCAGAAACATGAGAACTAGTGTAGCACAGCTGACCTACTGGAACCTCATTACCAGGCTCATTATGGACTTATTGCTAGATTAAAACTGCTACACTTGTTAACTCCAGCTAGGAAGGAAATTGGAGTACCAGGGGCAAAATCATGTACGTGACCTGTCAGATTAAGACATACTGATGATTAAAATTTAAGAGCTGTTGTGTGGAATGAAGTTTCTACAATATTACTCAAGTAAGGATTTAGTTAAGTTTTTATGTTTGTTCTAAAAGGAAATGTAAACTTCAATGATCTATGTGTATAGACTTTCATGTTCAATTTTCAACAGTTAATATCTATCATCTATTTCAGTTTTCCAAGTAGTAATTTTATGAAATGAGGTTTATTTGTTGGTCTTTGACCACTATACATGAGGACTTCAGGCTTCTAGGAAAATAGTCTGTAAGCATGCTCTTCCAGAGAAATTAAAATTTATCAGGAAAGTATTTACATTTCAGATTGTCAAGTGTTTGTTTAATGGACTTATACTTCTCAAAAACAAGTCCTTTTAGGTTCCATTTTAAGCATGTTAATTCACTCTAATGTGGCATAAAGCCTTTTTTGAAATAGGACTAATGGAATTTTATTCTCTTTCTCCACTGAAGTGATTATAAACTGTCACTTAATAATATCCCTTTAGCTTTTATGGAAATCCCCAAGGGTTAAGAAATGGGCCAAAGAATAGCATAATCACAATCATTTTTCTTACTAAACTGTTACTTTTCACCCATCTAACCATTTAGAATAGTTATGAATCATTAATTTATGTCAGTGTATGGTTTTTAATACCCTGAAGCAGGCAGAGTCTTTTACCAGTTTTCACTGTAGCACTTCACTCTGGGCCACCTGGATCTTATGAATCAGCAGCTACTTTCAACATCAATTGCACAATCAGCATCCATGGTCATAGGGCAAGGATCTTAATTATGAAACTTAAACTTCTATCATGGAGCCAACAATTTTGTTCTGATTCTTATACTCTATGAAAGGAGCTTGTCTTTTCTATCCCAGCAATTGAGTTATTTAGTGTTTCAACTTGCCTAACTGATGAAGTACCCCAGGGACTTCATTAAAGTCTATAATCCGGGTGTTAATAACCACACTTTAAAACTCTAACAGAAGTGTAAAATATCAGTAAATGATAAATCTCAGAGTGTGCAATATGACCTAATATAGTCTAAAAGCATATTTTTCTTATGCTAATGACTGTCATATGTTTAAAAACCAAAACTCTCAAACCTCCTGTGTATAAAATGAAACTTTAAAGTGTAAAAAATGCAAATCCCCCTGGAATCTGTGAAAATAACTTCCTGCTTTAATGTTTATCCCTTGCTTTTGCATCAGCAATTGAGGCAATATGAATAAATGTAATGCTATCTGCTAATATTTTCATATCAATTGTGTTACATATCATTTTCCAGACATACTTCTTAAGTTCATAACCAGATATCTATATTTATCCACAATATTATTTATTTTCTACATTTTTCATTTTATCATACATAATAACAAAGAAGATACACTACAATGAAAAAGTAGTAGTTGTAATGTTTATTTTATGCCTTTTATGAAAGTCAAATTTTTGATTCAACCAAAAGTAAAATGAACCAAGGTTAGTTAAGTTGAACAAATATTAAAAATTAAAATTAAAAGTGCTTCTAGATAATATTGTTTTAATGTTTTGTTTAATTAAATTAGTTAGAATTAGGACAATAAGAATATGATGATGGAGATTAGTTTGTTAGTGGATTGAATATTATTATTCCTCTGTCTCTAAATGAGTAAGACTTAGTGAACCAGATTTCATGAGGTATCTGAGAGAGGTGGAAAGTGGACTGGATAATAGAAAAGAAGTTAACAAAATTCTAAAACGAATATGACAGTGCTCTGAAAAATATATTTGCAGAATTAAAAAACTAGAAGTGATGTTTTCTTTACTTGTTGTGTTTCTGCCAGATTTTAGTATCAGGATGATGCTGGCCTCATAAAATGAGTTAAGGAGGAGTCCCTCTTTTTCTATTGTTCAGAGTAGGTTCAGAAGGAATGATACCAGCTCCTCTTTGTAGCTCTGATAGAATTTGGCTGTGAATCCCTCTGGTCCTGGGCTTTTTTTGGTTGGTAGGCTATTAATTACTGCCTCAATTTCAGAACTTTTTATTGCTTTATTCATGTATTTAACTTCTTCCTTGTTTAGTATTGGGAGGGTGTATGGGTCCAGGAATTTATCCATTTCTTCTAGATTTTGTAGTTTATTTGCATAGAGGTTATAGGATTCTCTGATGGTAGTTTGTCTTTCTGTGGGATCAGTGGTGATCTTCTCTTTATTTTTTGATTCTTCTCTCTTTTATTCTTTATTAGTTTGTCTGGTGGTCTATTTTGTTAATCTTTTCAAAAAACCAGCTCCTGGATTCATTGATTTTTTTTTTTTTTTGGATGGGCTTTTTGTGTCTCTGCCTCCTTCAGTTCTGCTCTGATCTTAGTTATTTCTTGTCTTCTGCTAGCTTTTGAATTTGTTTGATATTGCTTCTCTTGTTCTGTTAGTTGTGAAGTTAGGTTGTTGATTTTAGATCTTTCTCACTTTATTCTGTGGTCACTTAGTGCTATCAATTTCCCTCTAAACACTGTTTTAGCTGTGTCCCAGAGATTCTGGTACATTGTGTCTTTGTTCTCTTTGGTTTTGAAGAACATCTTTATTTCCACCTTCCTTTCATTATTTATCCAGTAGTCAGTCAGGAGCAGGTTGTTCAGTTTCCATGTAGTTCTGTGGTTTTGAGTGAGTTTCTTAATCCTGAGTTCTAATTTGATTGCAATGAGGTCTGAGAGACTGTTATGATTTCCATTCTTTTGCATTTGCTGAGAAGTATTTTACTTCCAATTACGTGGTCAATTTTAGAACAAGTGTGATGTGGTGCTGAGAAGAATGTATATTCTGTGGATTTGGGGTAGAGAATTCCACAGGTGTCTATTAGGTCCACTTGGTTCAGATCTGAGTTCGAGTCCTAGATATCCTTGTTAATTTTCTATCTCATTGATCTGTCTAATATTGACAGTGGAGTTTTAAAGTCTCCCACTATCATTGTGTGGGAGTCTAAGTCTCTTTGTAGGTCTCATAGAACTTGCTTTATATATCTGGGTGCTCCTGTATTGGGTACATAGATATTTATGATAGTTAGCTCTTCTTGTTGCATTGATCCTTTTACCATTATGTAATGCCCTTCTTTGTCTCTTTTGATCTTTGTTGGTTTAGAGTCTGATTTATCAGAGACTAGGAATGGAACCCCTGCTTTTTTTTTTTTTTTGCTTTCCACTTGGTTGGTAAATATTCCTCCATCCCTTTATGTTGAGCCTATGTGTGTCTTTTCATATGAGACAGGTCTCCTGAATATCCCTGATGAACACTGATGCAGAAATCCTCAATAGAAAACTGGCAAACTGAATCCAGCAGCACATAAAAACTTAGCCACCACAATCAAGTCAGCTTCATCCCTGGGATGTAAGCCTAGTTCAACATATGCAAATCAATAATACAACAAATTCAAGCAACAAACTATCTCATGCCCAGGAACAAAAGTTTAATAATGCAACAACAGCAATAAAAAAGCTACAATTGACATTAGCAATGGCTTTTGCAAAATGTAAGATGAAACCTCCCACCATTAATAATTATAAAATCTAGGTTAAAAATTTAAAAATAAACAGCTCTTCACAGGTGTCAGAAAACATCAAAATTACCATAAATCAAGTGTCTGAGATCTCAGAGAACAGATAAGGATGCTGAAGAAATCCTTAGAGCATTTTTTATTTATAATTTTCTGATTCCTGGAAAATACTTGGAGATTGAAAAGAAAGTAATTACCTAGAGTCTGAAGAGTTCTTGCTGGGCTATAGAGAAAACAATCACATAGAGACTAGGCAGGACCGAGCTGCTATGACTTGAGACATTATAACCATCATAAAAGGCTATAAAACATGCATGAAACTACTATTTTGTAAACAACATATGCCATTAAGGCATTGAATAACTCCTAAAGGGAAAGTGCAGGATGCAAAAGCAGACAAACAAAACAAAAAACTGCTGCTCTATGGCTAAAAAAAAATCAGAAAAGTATTCAACATCAAAGTACAGTGGAGAAAATTGGAGTTCAGTATCACCTAAAAAAAAAAAGTGTCCTAGAAAACACACCAGACTTCCATTTTCATTATCAGTGGAGCTTAATTTTAAGATTCTGATAATAATGAATAGATGATTTTAATTGACTTAAAATTATTTGCTCATATTCTGTACATCTAGTGGATTGTCTTTGGAGGAAAAAGATATGATTTCACTTACAAAGTACAGAATTTAATTTAAGATTGCCAGGCATTCCAGATTTAAGAATAAAATTATTAAAAAACAAAATAATTTGCAGATTATATAAATATGCACAGCAGATTTAGATGTAGAAGCTATCATGCAAGAATTTTACTAGAATTATCATTAATATGTTTGAAAAAATTATATGAATCAAGAGAATTTCATCAAAGTACTGAATGGATTAAAAATAACTTAAAAAGTCTTAAATCTCAAAAATAGGATAATTGGTATTATAAATGCAGTAGGCGGGCTTAACCAAAGCTCACACACAATAGGCAATAGATTTAGATTAATGATGGAGATCAAAATCATTGGGAAATAGCTAAAATATAAGGACATGTTAGAAAAGTTCTAGGTACTAGAAATAAAAAAAGATTCAAAAAGGACACATATAGGACAAAAGGAAAATGTTTACTAAGTGTGCAATTGAAGTTTCTGAAGGAGGAATGAAAGTAGAAGCAATATTTCAGTAAATATTTATTGACCACAGATTCAAGAAGCTCTGTTAAATCGTCAATATAAAGAAAAAATATTTACATCTTACCTGATCAGAATAAAACTGCATAAAATGGAAGACAAAGAGAAAATTATTCTAAATAGCCATACAAATTATATATTTATTTTAAAGGGATAAAAACAGCAAAAAAATAACTTTTCAACAGAAATTATAAAAATTAGAAAGTAATCAATGATTTCTGTAATCTGCTGAAATAAAAAATAAATAACAATACAGAAATCTTTTTTTTCAGAGATGGGATCTTGCTCTGCTGACCAGGCTAGACTCAGATTCCTGGGTTCATGCCATCCTCCCACCTCAGCCTCACGTGCTGCCATCTCAGGCTCAATGTAGAATTTTGTATCCAACATTTGAAAAACATAATTGAATATTTTTAAATGTATCCAACATTAAAAAAATATAGTCGAATAAATCCTGCTTTTAGTTCAAGATGTAGAACTTCAAAGAGCACCACTCTACACTTACAAGAAAAAGCTGGAGAAGTTAAAGGCTTTACTTTAGCCTTTAACTCAGTTCATTAGAGAACTGAGGGAGCTGGGCAAGCAAGAAACTTGACATATGAAAGACAAGCACATGCAGGGAGAAGTAGAATCTGAGCATTTCCACACCTGGAAAGACATCACTGAGTGCCATTATATCCCTTAAGTGATGTATAAGCTGGGAAGAAGATTAAACTAGAAATTTTTAATAAATTGCTAAAGGCCAGTCGTTGGCTAATGTGTAATTATGATGATTCTGGGACCACAGATATGAAGAAAACGGTTTAACCCAGTGGCAAGATAATCCTTCAGGAACCCCACCAAGACTGGGAAGAATTCTGAGAAGTTTGCCTCATAGGGCTACCTGAAGCAGGAAAGAGGCAACTGAAAAACATTGCCAGACATTACAAGATCTCCCATATGTCACATCTGTGGCTAGCTTTGATGTTTGCTTTCTGTCTTGGGAATACGTTGTTTTATGATTCTTATATTTACATATCTTGTTGGTTTTGTCAAAAGCTGGACATCCTGTGGAGGAAAGTAGAGATGAAATGAAGGTATTTTCTTCCTAGACTTGGCCATGGTTTTCCTTTCTTTAGGGCTTTAATACAGTTTTTTGAGTTAATTCAGTTGGAAGTTAGACCAGGTTTAAAATGTGTTATTGCTTTAGTCCTGCTTAGTTTTTATGCCCACAAGTGGTTACACTTTTGCTATTGTTTGTTATGTTTCTAGTTAGGGGTTTGAGCCAATCTAGTTAGAGGTTGGGCTTGGATTAAGGTTGGTTGTTAACTCTGATTACCTCCAGTGCACCACAAGAGGCAGGCTCTTCTAAGAATATCTTTTACTTAAAGTGGGATTTTATTTACTCCAGGATTTTAAGGAAATGTGTTTCTATGCTTGTCTGTTCATTGTCCACTTTTGGCAGTGTATCTATATATTGGTAATAGTAATGCTTAATTGTATGTGTCAGCTTGTCTAGGTTACAGTACACAAACATGTAGTCAAACATTATTCTGGAGGTTTCGGTAAGGATGATTCTAGATGAGATTAACATTTAAATTGGTAGACTTTGAGTAAAGCAGATTGCCCTCCATTCTGTGGGGAGCCTCAACCAATCAGTTGAACGCATGAATAGAACAAAACACCGACCTGTCCCAGAGCAAGATGGAGTGCTGCCAGCAGAAAGCCTTCAGACTTGAAACTCAACATCTGCTTTTCCCTAGGTCTCCAGCTTGATGACCTTCAAAACTGAACCACAGATTGTGGACTTGCCAGTCTCTATAATTTGAGCCAGCAGCTTAAAAAAAACTCTCTATATATGTACACTATGGGCTCTGTTGTTCTGGATAACACTGAATAATACAGTATCCAACTTTTATTACTTGGTATTGAGAAGAAAATTCATTCTGCTCTAATTTAGGCTTTGTCTTAGACAAGCACCAAGCCCTTGTGCCTCAGCTATCTATTCTCAGTGCTTCTACCCCTTTGCAGTTGTATTTCTCAGCCCACATTGTATTTTTATCCCTTCTCCAGGGGTAGTTTTTGTTTGTTTTATGTTTTCGTTCAGATGCAATATGTTTACTTCAGTGCCCTAATGGCAACAGGGTGTGTTACTTTGACCTCCACATGTTAAAGCTTCTATTCCATAAGGGAGATGGTGGAGAAAGGTACAAATGGAATTGCATGCCCCTCCTACCATTGTCTCTGTTCTCTAGGTCTACACCATAAAGGTCCTTTTCTTATCACTTTAGCCAATAAATTTTGTGAGCAATTGATGGGGTTCATGGAGAAAACTCTCAATGGGTTATGGACTTTCTCAATTTCTGTAGCCTCCAGGGTCCTCACACTCCCTCACCAATGCACTCCTGAGATCCACCAATCTTCTTCCCAGTATCCAATTTCCTCATAAGCCATTACTTGTGTTTAGTCTCTTCCCGCAGGCATGTCTTTAGATTTCAGGTCAGTTCATTTGTTCTACAACTTCAGGTTTAAGAAAAGTTGTGATATATAGTTTGGCTTTCTTTTTTCCCTGTGAAATTATAAGCAATACTCTTTCTAGGGGTTTACATCTCTGAACAATACCAGATGTCAACCATAGATTTTTATTAAAATACTTGGATAACTTTATCATCATTTGTAATGAAAGAAACTATATCTTATATTATGTGCAAATAAAAAATTTTGTTAGATTAGGAATGCAAATGTAAAAATGAAACCATGCAAGTATTACATGTACTGTGAAATCTAAAGAGGAACAAAACCTTGATTGAAAACAATAGAAAAAATATGCATGGGCAATTTAACATAAAGATATAAAAATGGATTTTTTAAATATGAAAATATTTAAAAACTTACTCATATTTAAAGAAATACAGTTGAAACAACAATGCGATACTACTTCTTAGCATCATATTGGAACAATTTTAAAAGTGTAAAAAAATGATTGGTGAGTCTATACTATCAGGCATATTCCATATTTCTGGTAGAAATGCAAACTGGCACAACCCTTCTGGAGGGAATTTGACCATCCCTAACAAAACTATTTAGGAACTGAACATTTGCCCCAGTAATCTTATTTTTGGAAATCTACCCTGAAGATGCATTTCTTATATGATGAAAGTACACTTGAGCAGGGTTATCACTGGAGCATTGTTTGTAATTGGAAGTAACATAATGTTTATGTAAAAGGGAAGGTGAATATATTATTAGTTTACTGTAGTTTTAGTTTCAAATCTAGGGGAAGTGAAATGCCCTAATAATCCACATTACATGGGTAGTCAGATATCATTATATTAGATAGTCCCCACTTGAGGCATGGCTATTACAGTCATTTTTGTTACTCATATCTCAATCAACATTTTATACCTCACTAATAAAAATCATGAATATAATAAGCATGTTATGATTAGTAAAAACTGTAACTTATTGGTGGAGTGGTGAGGATTGGAACGGACTCTTTGGAGATAGTTTGCGCTCTTGCATGAAGACAATGTAAAATTTTAGTTAGGGCTTTACAAAATATTGCCTTAACTGTGTTGGAAATAGTCCTACAAATTCGTGGCCAGATAACATGAATCTTGTAAGACTTACAGTCCTGTCTCTTAGGAATGGCACCTGAGTTTTGATTACTAAACGTCTCTGTTTACCCTGGGCTTCTCAGAATTCTCCTTGCCTGATGTCAATTTTAAGGAAGTAAAATCTTGTTTCTGTTATTGTGTCATTTGGGCTTTAAGGGAAACTTTCCTGAGCTGATAACCAAGTAAAATTTAAAATTACATTTTAATAATCTACAATGGCATAAGAAAAATATGATCTATGTAGTACAAATTTAGAATAACAAAATACGTTCCTTTAAAAGTTGTGTCTAACATGAAAGGAATATATTCCAAAACACAAATTATGTTTAATCTATAAATGGTAGGTTTTGAGTAATTTAGATTTTCTTTTTTAATATTATTTTTTTAATTATCATAAAAGATCCAAGTCCATGTACATCTTTAGAATAAAGCAAGAGGAATAGACCAGATAGTAGAAGTTATGTGATATACATTTGCTGATATGCTGTCCACATGAATTTACAGGCTGTACTCTCCATGTTCAGATATTTGTAACCAGTGTTGACTTTTATCCCATCTTCAATAATTTTTAAGTCCCCCAAACACAGTAATTTTTGCATTTTTAAAAAAGTGCCTGAGCAAATGTTTATTATAGGCAGGTATTATATTTTGTTCTTTTATTTCAATTTGATTCAAGATAGACTACAGTATTTTCATAGGGTCAAACTGCCTATGGAAGTAGTATGCACAACAGTGTTAATAACCATTTCACATTTATGTAATATGCACATGTGTGTATCTAGCCTGTGATATGCATTTTACTGTTTTAGAGTGTGAGCTGCAGTCCAGTTGAATGTCAGTTTGATAAATGGTCTCTTAGCAGACCAAAAAAAAAAAAAATAGGATAAATACTTAACCTATTTTTTTTTTGGAAAACTTAAATTTGTGTGTAAAATATTTCCTTGATAATTTAATATGTAAAAATAACTTTCTTAACTTGCTATACCAGCCTACAAATTTTATTTTACTGTAATTTTTTTTTTCATTTTTTACCAATAATAAAAAAGTAGAAAAGCCAGTATGACATTATTGTGCAATAATTTATTTGGGGATTCATATTCTCTTTTAGATAATCATGAGCTTTCTCCTTGCCTTTTTACACGTAAGTAAGCAGAGTTTCACTTGTTTAAGGATTGTTAAGAAGTTATTCTAAAACATAGATACTTTGTTCATCCATCTGAATCCAAATAAATAACTAAAAGTTCAAAAACATAAGTAATTTGCGAACATTCTAAATAGAAGCAAAACTATAAATAAGAGGAGTCATAACATATTTTCTTTTTATTCTAGAATATAAAAGTTTCTCTATAAATGTCATTATTAGTCTATGAATTAGTAGTTAATATCAATTGCAGAATAAACTTCTCTTACATTCAGCAAACCTTGATAGTTCTAAAAGTTAAATTTAGTAAAAAGAATATTAGTATCAGTGAGTACCTGAAATGTAACATCCTCCATCTTAGCAACCTATCCACAGGATGTTCATTGTTACGTATATTTTCTAGGAAAAAAGAAAATAGACATATCCAATTGGAAATTCTATACCACAGAACAACATTCTGAAATAAAGGGAAATGATGTTATAAGACTTCAAGTCATTTTGACTGAGAGAGGTAAAATAGAGGAAATTTCTAGTAACAGAGAGCAGTTAAAATCATCCTTAGAGAACTGTAACTTACATGACTGGCACTTAAAAGAGAGATAATAATTTTTGTAGACACGGAGTTTGGCAGGGCTATGGGGATAATATATCTTTTCAATCTCAAATATTATTTAATTTTGGATACTAAGTCTTTCCTGTAATATTAACTCTTCATGCCATTTTTCCTCAATGACCTTGACCACTGTGTGGCAAATAATAAACCTCATCTTCCTATCATCCTATGTCTTGAAGGGTCTCGTAATTTATCTTGGAGGAATGTCAGTGCAAAATGTCCTCATCATAATTTGAAAGCTGTATCACAAAAACCACTAATGCTACATTAGGCAGATGTGAAACCAACTGAAACTATGAATTATTTTAGGTAACAGAATATTTTAGAATGCAGTAAGATAGCCTAGTTTCTGTTTCCATCCTGTTGTATTTTGTGAGAGCAAATGCATGGAGAGGTCTATGAGACAAAGGCAAGTTAATCTGAAACTTAATGTTGATTTCTTTACATTTAAGAATTTATTTTTACAATTGCATGTAGATGTTAACTCACTATATCATCATATTAAATACATTTCTCATGTGGCATGTCACTAGTTACTAATTCATTACTTTTTGATTACCAAATTTCTCACTTCATAGCCTTTAGATAGTGTAGTTTTTGCAATAGTTTTTGGAAGTCCTTGTTTCTTCTAGTATGTACTGCTGACTGCCTTATTTTGAAAAAAAAAAAAAAAACAAAAAAAACAAAAACAAGTAAGTGCTTGGTACTTCACTCTTTGTCTTTTTAACCATTGCACCCTGTACCTTACCTGTCTGTGACATGAGTCAGTCTTATTTCCATAGTATGATTCAGGAAGAGGCTTTTTGAACCTTCCTAGACAGTAGGAAATCCTTTGTTTCTTACAGTTCCAAGTGAAAATGGACCACCTCTGAACCTCCTTACAATTTGGACAATAAAGGAGATCAGGAAAATTCCTGGGTAACACCATTAAATCTGCCATCTTCTCTTTCATCTTTATCAACCCATCAACAGAACGTGCCACAGAAGCCATTCTGAGTGGTATTGCAAAAGGCAAATTTACAGGGAAGCTAGAGAAACTTAAACTTCTAGGTCTCTCTTTTGCAAGCATCACTTCTAAAGCCATGGGAGAAGCCCCATAAATGTGTTCACATTAATGTATTATTTTTTTAAATTGCAATAGTAAGATTTTTTTTTCTCATTCTTTAAAATAGCCTCTCAGATTGAATGGGCTTTAAGTTCAGCGAAACTTTTATCTGCTTTTGGCAATTTTTGAGTAGTTATGAGCACAGGAACAATGATGATGAATCGATAGTAATGATAATAATACAATATTTGAGCTAGGTGGAGCTTTATACTTAAGCTACGTCAATTCCTTCCTACTAAAGATGAAAGAATTAGGTCCAGAGAAGTTCTGTGACATGCCTGAAGTCACAGAGCTTTTCAGGTGCAGAATTAGTTATTCAGTTGTCTAAATCCCAACTGATATTCTTTTGAATATACTACTCTACTCCTTAAGATAGAATAATCCTAATGGAAATAACGGAGTATAATGTTGTGTTGATTTAGTAATAGATAAATACTTTAGAGTTTGGTTTATGCAGATTTAATTCCAGTACTGACATTTGCTGAATGAGAGAAATTTTCATACTTACACTTAAAAAAATGTCATGTGGCAATGACATCTGTTTCAAAAAATTGTTGTAAGGCTGTATATTGAAATTTGCTAAGAAAGTGAGTAATAGCCCAACTGGCACACTAGGCTGGCAAATTGCTCAACTGGCAACTAGCCATTCCCAGTTGAACATAAACAATGCTATAGATATAAGCCATAGGTAGGATTATCCTCCAAACAAAAAAAATTATTAAAATTCCTCACTTCTGTTCAACCTCATTCAGTGCTGCATTACCAATGGTAACTCTGACCCACTTTAATCTACTCACCAACTGTAAAGAAAACTTTACAAATTTGCTTATTTCAATTACCCCCAGTTTTTGACATCTTATTCATATTTTTCCCTTAAACCCTCCTGTTTTCATTCAACATATCAAAATTCTACTTAAAATTTCCTCCTATACCCTCTTATAGGGATGCTCAAGGGCCTGGAATATGTCCCTTCCTCAAAAAAGTTGAATAAATCTGACTTTATCCACTTATTTATTTTTGTTGACTACAGGTATGTTTCTGGTTGTCTATGAGCAGTGGGCTTGTACAGTCCTTATAAAAAAGTCACTCTAAAAAATTACTCCTAGTACATAGAAATGATAAATACTCAAGTTGATGAACACTCTAATTACCTTGGTGTGATCATTACACATTCTGTGCATGTAACAAAATATCGCATGTGCCCCACAAATACGTACACATATGTATAAATATAAAATTAATTATTTCTTCCTTGCATTTCTGGCCAGTCTCTGCTTTCTTCTTACTTTTTTCAATGCTTCTCTTATAATTTAAGAGTTTGGATTAGTCTAGGTGTCTTTATGCTTTCTTATGATCTTGCTTCTGCCCAGGTCAAGGTCTTCCGTCCATTGTTTTTTTATCCACTGTCCTTATGATGTTCTTGATTAGTACCTCATATACTTCACTTACTTAAACATTTTTTGTGTGTCCTTTTCTTAAGTAAGATTTTTTTTTTGTTCACAGATATTCTCTCTGTGAAAATTTTTACTTTACTTACCATATACTCATTACATTTCTTACTTTTTCTCTGACAAAATAATAATCACAAATTATATATCTGAATATCTCATATTGAATTCCAAGCAATTTGAAATTATAATTGCCACTCTTTTTCTTAACAAAATTAATCTGCTAAAAATGAAGAACCAATTTAAAAAAACCTATTTCAGTGAATGTCATGACATATTATATTCTAGAAAGAGCTCACAATAGTGAAATGAGAACTAATATGATATAAGTTAGATAATGTTATTTTTCTTTTAAACTTTTGAGTTGCCAAAAAGCCAAATGTGACCCTTTGTAACACATATAAAATCTCTCTATAGTAATTTCATTTTTCATTTCTATAGATATTGAGCATCAACTCCCCCAGCCCCAATACTTTCCCTCATTCCGGTAACAAAGGAAAAAATAAAATGTGTCAAACTAGATAAATCATAAAATTGTTTCTAGTTATTTTTTAAATATACATTGTAAGACTGTAAGAAATTTTACATTTATTTGTGTGATTATCTAAATATTTATGTAAAATACAAACTGAACAAAAGGATTGTGACAATTGCTTTTCCAAGTTTCATAATTACTCTTTTCAAGTTATCCAACCAGAATTGATGGCATTGATTACTATTATAGCATTTTCTGGTTAAGCAAAGGCCTTTGAAGTGGCTTTGGGTTGGGGTTTAAATTTTAGGTTTTGTTACTCTTCTAATAATCCTGTGGTTTCAGTTAATATTATCCAGCTTCACTGTTTAAAAAATGCAGAATAACTCAAAATTGCCATGGTTAAACACTCTAATTGAGTGCATGGCCATTTTAAATGCTGGGCATTACTTAGAACTGATTCAAATTAGCATCCATCATTAGAGCAGGAAAACTTGAATCTGAGTATGGAAAGGATCCTAAGATTCAGGAGATCTCTACCCTAATGTTAGCAGCATAAGATAAATTTAGAGGCACTTGCCAGTTTATTAGCTCATAGAAGGCAGATGCTTTTCTAGCTCATTTATTTTTGTATTCAGTGTTTTGACCAGTGCATGTTACATAGTAAATGTAGCATGCTTAAATAAATGAAGACAGAAAATTAAGAAGGACAAGTAAATCTTAACATAAATTTAATGTGTAGTATAATTTTCATCTATATGGAGGAATGGCATATTAATGCAATCCCTACAAAGACTAACTAGATATAACAATTTAATAAAAGATAATAATAAAATTTATGTAGTCTTATAGTCAATAACTTTGTGGGTTTAAAGTTAAATTTTTGTTTTATAAAAGCATAAGCCAGTATATTACAAATATTTTTTCCTTAATTACATTTTAAAACATTTCTTGAACTTAACTATTATAGGTACTTGTGTAATCTTGTTTTATTAAACAAATATGCAATTAAGTGATGCTATAAAATGTATAGGATGCCAGGCACGGTGGTTCACACCTGTAATCCCAGTACTTTGGAAGGCTGAGGAGGGTGGGTCCCTGAAGCCAGGTGTTCAAGACCAGCCTGGCCAACAGGTAAAAACCCATCTCTACTAAAAATACAAAAATTAGCTGGGTGTGGTGGCATGTACCTGCAATTCCAGCTTCTCAGGAGGCTGAGGCAGGAGAATAGCTTGAACCAAAGAGGTGGAAGTTACAGTGAGCCGAGATCATGCCGCTGCACTCCAGCCTGTTCTACAGAGCCAGACTGCAAAAAAAAATTATAGTAGACAAAAAATTATGCCAAATTAATAATGAACTTAAAAGATGGTTTGGGTTCTGGAAAAAAAGAGACACCAGATGTATTTGATATTTACAGTTGCTGCGTTATTATTTCACAGAAATCTTTAAGACATGTAACTAGTTCATTGACTTTTTGTTGTCTTAAGTTTGAAAACAAAAAGTCAACCTTCAAAATGACTCAGTGAAAATAGTCGATAGATTCCTGACCATATTCTATCTTTGTGTCTCAAGCACACAGATGCTACTTTTAGAAATGAAGAAAAAAACAAACAACAACAATGTCAAAACTGGTCATTGTGCTACCAAAGCAAAACAAAAAGCAAGCAAAATATTCTATAGCAAAGTAACAAGATGATTACTTTATTCTTTATTTTAGAGTATATTTAATATGATTTCACATGAAGGAAAATACATTTTAATAAAATAGTTATTACTAAAATTTTTTTAACTACAAAAAAGCACTGAATTACTCTTTCCACAAGAATAGAATAAATAAGGTGGTATTTATTTCATTTTCCTATATGACAAATGTTTTAATGCTAACTACATTTTTATTATTTTCTTTGTGATTTTTGTATTTTATTTATATATTCTTCCTCTGAAACTATTATTATAAAAGAAGAGAGAACTTGCATGTACATACCTCAAATTTTGTATTTTTTTCTGGAACCAGGAAGAAAATATGCTTCTTGTTTTAACATGAAAGTGAGTTGGTGGCCTAAAATAAGATGCATGCAGAAAAATGTGCCATATCTTAAAATGGCAAGAGCTAAATTCCTGTCAGAAAACATAGATCTTATATAAAGACATACACTGAAAATATTTATGAGAAGGTAGGATATAGAAGTCAGTGTCACATCACCAAAAAATGAGAAGGTATTCACTTGAGAAAAGAAAATTTTAATTGATTTAAGGTCCTTAATATGTGCATTTGGAGAGTTACCAGTCTTTTTTTGTTTTGTTTTGTTTTGTTTTGTTTTGCCTACCAAAGCCTCAGTTTCCTCATTATTTAAGAAATAATGTATTTAAATTATTTTATTTTAAAATTAGCCATATATTAGCTGTCAACAACTACAATTTCCCGGTAGTCAAGTTGCAATTCTTTTAAAATTTGAGATAACAGTTGATGTTAGAATTCGAGAAAACAGGGAGCACTTACTAGAAAGGGGACACAAATAAGAATACATCACTCTTCCAAAATCACCTTTACTATCCATTGGTAAGGAGTAAAGTCTAGAATGGACCCTCTAATACTGTCTTAGTGTTGGAAATGTGTGTGTGGTGTGTGTGCGCTCATACACTTATACCCATATAATTGTGTTTGTATATATATTGTTTAAAGAAGTTCAGAATCAAATGTAACAATGTTTATTTGAACAAATAGTTCCTAAATCAGGGAGCACTCAGAGAAGTTCAAAGAACTCTACCCATCAATGTCAGCATTCAGTATTTACAGAAGAAAAAGGAAAGGACTTACAAAAACAACTTAATTTGAGCAACTGGATGTTTGCCTTATTTGGGCATGGCATAATAAAAAATATCCTTATATGGAAATTTAGTATGATCATTTGACAACCTGTGATTGACTGTATCTTGCCTACCGTAATTGTCAGGGACTCAGCTATTTACAAGAATGTCCTTTTAAGTTATGTTGCAGTTAATTTACATACTAAGTTATGTTGCAGTTCACTGTAAAGGGATTCAAAGTAGAAAGGCAGCTTTAGGCCAAATTTAATTGTATTTGGTAATATGTATGCAATGTATGTATATGTATTTAGGCACACATACACATACATATATACACACACATAAACAAACATATGTATATATACACATAAAGAAATATAGACACTGAAATGAACACATACACATGTATTTGTATATATGAATTTTTACACACACATATAAGCCTTGACCTCTGTGAAAGGGTCTAGTAAGAGTGACCTCTCAAAAGCAGCAAGCATACTTAAGCAAAGATGTTGGTTTTTAAATTTAGTCATTTAATAAAAAAACCTAGGGATTCTTGGAGAAATGGGGATCCTAGAGGTAAAGCAAGAAAAACATAGATGAGTCTAGCGCATCTTGCAGAAACTGAAAGGAAGTGCAAAGGAGAACGAAGAAAAAATAATAGACAGACTGCTAGCCAGATTAATGAAAAAGAAGAGAGAAGAATCAAATAGATGCAATAAAAAATGATAAAGGGAATATCACCACTGATTCCACAGAAATACAAACTACTATCAGAGATTACTACAAACAGCTCTATGCATAAAAAACCAGTAAATCTAGAAGAAATGGATAAACTCCAGGACACTTGCACCCTCCCAAGCCTAAACCAGGAAGAAGTCCAAACCCTGAATAGACCAATAACAAGGGCTGAAGTTGAGGCAGAAATTAATAGCCTACCAACCAAAAAAAGCCCAGGTCCAGATGAGTTCACAGCCAAATTCTACCAGACATACAAGGAGGAGCTGTTTCCACTCCTTCTGAAACTATTCCAAACAACACAAAAGACGGAATCCTTCCCAAATCATTTTATGAGACCAACATCATCTTGATACCAAAACCTGGCAGAGACTCAACAAGAAAAGAATACTTCAGGCCAATTTCCATGAGGAACATAGATGAAATAATCTTCAATAAAATACTGGCAAACCGACTGCAGTAGCACATCAAAAAGCTTATCCATTACAATCAAGTAGGCTTCATCCCGGGGATGCAAGGTTGGTTCAACCTACACAAGTCTATAAACATAATCCACCACATAAACAGAACCAAAGACAAAAACCACATGATTATCTCAATAGATGCAGAGAAGGCCTTCAACAAAATTCAACAGCTGTTTATGCTAAAAACTCTCAATAAACTAGGTAGCAATGGAGCATATCTCAAAATAATAAAAGCTATTTATGACAAAACCACAGCCAATATCATACTGAATGGGCAAAACCTGGAAGGCTTCCCTTTGAAATCTGGCACTAGACAAGGATGACCTCTCTCACACTCCTGCTCAATATAGTATTGGAACTTCTAGTCAGATAAATCAGACAAGAAAAAGAAATAAAGGATATTCGATTAGGAAAGGAGGAAGTCAAATGGTCTCCATTTGCAGACAACATCATTGTATATTTAGAAGACCGCATCGTCTGAGCGCAAAATCTCCTGAAACTGATAAGCAACTTCAGCAAACTCTCAGGATATAAAATTAATGTGCAGAAATCACAAGCATTCCTATATACCAAGAACAGACTTAAAGAGAGCCAAATCAAAAATGAACTGCCATTCACAATTGCTACGGAGAGAATAAAATACCTAGGAATACAACTAGCAAAGGATATAAAGGACCTCTTCAAGGAGAACTACAAACCATTGTTCAAGGAAATAAGAGAGGACACAAACAGATGGAAAAACATTCCATGTTCATTGTTAGGAAGAATCAATATTGTGAAAATGGCCATACTGCCCAAAGTAATTTATAGATTCAATGCTATCCCCATCAAGCTACCTATGACCCTCTTCACAGAACTGGAAAAAAACCACCTTAAACTTCATATGGAACCAAAAGAGAGCCCACATAGCCAAGTCAATCCTAAGGAAAAAGAACAAAGCTGGAGGCATCACCCTACCTGACTTCAAACTATACTACAAGGCTATGGTAATCAAAATAGCATGGTACTGGTATCAAAACAGATATAGACCAATGAAACAAAACAGATGCCTCGGATGCAATGTCCCACATCTACAACCATCTGATCTTTGACAAACCTGACAAAAACAAGCAATAAATGGTGTTGGGAAAACTGGCTAGCCATGTGCAGAAAGCAGAAACTAGAACCCTTCCTGACACATGACACTAAAATTAACTCCAGATGGATTAAAGACTTAAATCCAAAATGTAACACCATAAAAACCCCAGAGGAAAACCTAGGCAAAACCATTCAGGACATAGGCATAGTCAAGGACTTCATGACTAAACCACCAAAAACACTGGCAACAAAAGCCAAAATAGACAAATGGGATCTAATTAAACTCCAGAGCTTCAGTACAGCAAAAGAAACAATCTTTAGAGTGAAGCAGCAACCAACAGAATGGGAAAATTTTTTTTCAGTCTACCCATCAGACAAAGGGCTAATATCCAGAATCTACAAAGAATTAAAACAGATTTACAAGAAAAAAACAAAACCTTTCAAATATGGGCAAAGGATATGAATAGACACTTTTCAAAAGAAGACATTTATGAGGCCAACAAACACATGAAAAAATGCTCATCATCACTGGTCATTAGAGAAATGCAAATCAAAACTACATTGAGATACCATCTCACACCAGTTAGAATGTCAATCATTAAAAAATCTGGAGACAACAGATGCTGAAGAGGATGTGGAGAAATAGGAACACTTTTACACTGTTGGTGGGAGTGTAAACTAGTTCAACCATTGTGGAAGACAGTGTGGCGATTCCTCAAAGACCTAGAAATAGAAATTCCATTCGACCCAGCAATCTCATTACTGGGTATATATCCAAAGGATTATAAATCATTCTACTATAAGGACACATGCACATGTATGTTTATTGCAGCACTGTTTACAATAGCAAAGACCTGGAACCAACCCAAATGCCCATTAATGATAGACTGGACAGGGAAAATGTGGCACATATACACCATGGAATATTATGCAGCCATCAAAAATGATGAGTTTGTGTCCTTTGTAGGGACATAGATGAACCTGGAAACCATCATCCTCAGCAAACTGACACAAAATAGAAAATCAAGCACACATGTTCTCACTCATAGGTGGGTGTTGAACAGTGAGAACACTTGGACAGAGCAAGGGGAGCATCACACACAGGGTCTGTTCAGGGGGACTAGGGGAGGGAACAAGGGCAGTAGGGAGGTTAGGGAGAAATAACATGGAGATAAATGCCAGATATAGGTCACGGAGGGATGAAGGCAGCAAACCACATTGCCATGTATGTACCTATGCAATAATCCTGCATGTTCTGCACATGTACCTCAGAACCTAAAGTGCAATAAAGTATATATATATATATATATATATATATATATATATGAAGGAACATTCTAAATAATACATGATAATGAATAGAGCAAAGAGAAGATTATTATTAGAATCTCCAATTAATACTTCCTCAAAGAGGTCCACTTATTAATGCTAAAATGTTAGTATATTTTAAGGAGAAACAAGATATATTCGTAGTTTGAAATACATTTAGCCTCCAATGTATTTATTAACAACTTTGGTATTAACATAAGCTTATGGAAGCAATGAAACACTTCCCTCTAGAAGGTGGAGCTTAATTTCTCTCCCTTTGAATATGGGATGAACTCAGTTACACACTTACAGTGAACAGAATATGGAAAGAGAAAAATAATTGCACAATTGTGAAGCCTGGCAGGCATAACTCCAGTTGGTGAAGGTTAACCTCTTCAGTAATCAGTTATTTTAATACTGTGAATTTCTCATATGATGCAATGAGAAGGTCACTTCACTTGCGGGCTATTTTTCCCTAAATCCATAAACTTACTTTGGTAATAAGCAAAACATCTGGCCAGGCATGGTGGCTCATACATGTAATCCCAGCATTTTGGGAGGCAGAGGAAGGTGGATTGCTTTAGCACAGGTATTTGAGACCAGCCTGGGCAACATGGTGAGACACTGTCTCTACAAAATACAAAAATTAGCTGGGCATGGTGGTGCCCTCCTGTAGTCCCTGCTCCTCAGGAGGCTGAGGTGGTAGGATCACCTAAGCACAGGAGGTGGAGGTTACAATGAGCTGAGATCCTGCCAGTATCCTTCAGCCTGGGCAACAGAGTAAGACCCTGTCTCAATAAACAAGCAAACAACAATCAGGCAAACACAAATCGAGGAACCTTTTATCAAAACATCTGACTAGAACTCCTCAAGACCAACAAGATCATGAAAAAGCAAGAAAAGACTGGGAAAGTACTATACAGCAGAAGAAAGTAAGGAAATATGAAACTCAATATGTCTTGGCATGCTAGATTTTATTCCAGAACCGAATAAAGGACATTAGTAAAATCAAACAAACAAAGCAAAATAAAAGAAAACCAACAGTAACACAGTAGCACTGGAGAAATCCAAATGAATTTTGTAGTTCAGCACTGTAACAGTGTTTCTTAGTTTTGATTAATGTACTATGGTTACATGGTACCTTAATGGTAAGATGATACTATTGGGGGAACTTGGGTGAAAGGTACAAAAAATGTTCTGTAAATCTTTGCAAACTTGCTGTAAATCTTAAGGTATTTTAAAATAGTAAGTTAAAAACAAAGAAATATAAAAGACAACTGTTATTATCAGCCTAAAGAGCCTCCCACAAAAAAGGTATTCCCGTGTTTAATCTGTTTAAAATATTTGAAATATGGGGCCGGGCACAGTGGCTCACGGCTATAATCCCAGCAGTTTGGGAGGCTGAGATGGGTGGATCATGAAGTAAAGAGATGAAGACCATCCTGGTCAACAGGGTGAAACCGTGTTTCTACTAAAAATACAAAAATTAGCCGGGCATGGTGGCACACACCTGTAGTCCCAGCTACTCGGGAGGCTGAGGCAGGAGAATTGCTTGAACCCAGGAGGCGGAGGCTGTGGTGAGCAGAGATTGCACCATTGTACTCCAGCCTGGGTAAGAAGAGCGAAACTCCATCTCAAAAATAAACAAATAAATAAATAAATACAAAATAAAATAAAATATTTGGAATATGACCATTAGTGGAGATTTTCAAAACAAAATAAAACTCCACTAAAGATCTACACCCAATCAAGTAAAGTTTCTACTAAATCAGGAGAACACATTAGGATTTTTCTTTTGTTACAAAAAGATGAATGTCTTCATTGGTAAATCTAATGGGATTATGTTAGTTTTTGTCTTTTAGTCATCATGATAAATGCTAATAGTTTTTCTTTCTCTTTCTCATACTCTTTGTCCCTCTCTCTCTATGTGTATATATACATATCTATTTATCTATATATATAATTAACTAATTACATATAGTATATAATCTGTGTAATATTATTATATAATTATAATTACTGAATTATAGTAACATATATATGCCTTTAATAATCTCAGACTTCTGAGTTCCAATTTAAAGCAGCATATCGTTTATTTTAATTTTTAATTCATAAATGTTTAGTGTGATTAAAGTGCTAAATAAATTAAAAGTTTTACAGTGCACTTCATGCTTAACAATTTTCTGATTGAGAAAAAAGGAAAAGAATAAACGGCCATCTGAGATTAAGATATGACAATAAGGAACAAAATTAATAACAAAATGAAAATTTATGTCTTTAATCTCTTCTCTAATTAAAGCTGTGTTTGCCTTTTTATTACACAATATTATGAAATATATCAACGATTTTAGGAGAAAATAATGATCAAAGGTAGTATGAGAAACACTAAGAAATTATAAGTGCGCAGGTACATCATGTATCAAGAATATCCTCTAAAATGTATATCGAAAGCTACCTCTTCAAAGACTCCTTTCAAGATAAAACACTATTTAAAATGTTTCAAAGAAATGAGATGAAATGTGCTAACAGGAAAATCTAACGGACCAAATTAAGAAATTGCTGTTAATATCAGATATTGCTCTTATCATAGTACTATTGAAAATCCATCTTCTTTCTGAACAGGAAAGGCAGGGTAAAGTATGTCCTATAAATGTCTTTCTGTGATTTAGACTAATAGAATTACATAATGGGCTTAGAAATCACTTGCATCTGTGAATATGACTTTTTTTTCCACACCGAATTCTTTTCTCAAACAAGCTACTTTAAAATTTTTCAGCTTATTTTCAAATTTTCACCTACGTTATTAATCAAGTTAATCAAATTAAAATCTTTTTACAAAATGTTATAAAGTTTCTGTTAAACAAAAAACTTCTTGCCATAAACCACAGATGGCATAATTTAAAAATAAAGAACTGCAAATCCTAGAAAGACTGTGACAGAAATTTTCTCATTCAAATTCTTCCAAAATAAATAAAATCAAGAAGTTAAGAACACTAGCACAAATTAAACACATACCATTATATCTCAACAGAAGAAAAAAGCATATTCAAAAGTCAATACCTTTCCTAAGCCCCATCTCTGATAATTGTGCTTCATCCAATATTAGGAGAGAAGGAAGGTGAGTGAGTGGTCAAAGCCTTGCATCCACACTTATTACCACCTAAGCATTATTTTGTGGAAGACCCATCCTGAGAAGATAGCTAAGGGTTCTATAGAAAAGAGGTTGAAAATTTTAGCACAGATGTCTAGCTTTACCATTCAATATCTCACCAGTGCTATCTAGGACTATTCTTTAAAGTTATGATGAAAAAGTTTGTGAGAAAAGGCAGCTAATTAAAGTATTCTCCCTTGAGACTTCCTCTATGACTCATGAGTTATATAGAAAAGTGTTTTTTACTTTATAAATACTTTGAGATTTCCCAGATAACTTTCTATAATTGAGTTCTAGTTTTATGTTGTCATAGTCTAAGAACATGGCTTTGTATACAATTTCTATCATTTTTTAAAATTAAGGTTTGTTTTATGTTCCAGAATTCAGTCTATCTTGATGTATGTTTCAGTTACAAATGAGAAGATGGTATATCCTTCTGTTGTTGGGTGGAATATTCTATAACTCTTAGATCCAATTGGTTGATAAGTGTTTTTCAGGTCATCTATTTCCTTACTGACATTCTGCCTACTGAGTCCTATCAGTAACTGAGAGCAGATGCCTCTAACTGTAATTCCAGACTTATCTACTTCTCTTTTCAGGTCCATCCATTTTTTCCTGATGTATTTTGAAGCTCTATTGATAGATGCATATGTAGTTAGGATTCTGAGATCTTCGTAGAAACTTTATCACTTTTAGCATTATGTAATACTTCTTTTTATTTCTGAAAAAGCTTTTGTTCTGAAGTGTAATTGTCTGAAATTAATATAGTTAATCCAGCCCTCTTTTGATTAGTGATTTTTGTCTTTATCCATCCTCTACCCTCATTTATTTTTCTCCATCCTGGTTTATCCATTCCATCCTTTTACCCTATTTTATCAATGTCTGAGGTTTCTACTTATAGATCACATACAGTTGAATCATTATTCTTTATCTAACATACAATTATCTTTTAATTAGTATATTTTGATCATTCACATCTAAAATGGTTATTTATGTGGTTGGGTTAAATTGGAACATACTGTTAGTCATTCTCTTTGTTACAATTGGCTTTTGCTTCTTTTATTTTTCTGCATTCTCTAGTTTTATCTTAGCATAATTTTAAGTGATTTTATCTAATTTATGGACTTAATGGTTATATTCTTTTTAATATATTTTTCGTGTGGCCACTTTAGGATTTGCAACATGCATCTTAAAATCACCTGATGTTACCTTCAAGGAATAGTATACTACCTCACATGCAGTGTAATTACATATAGACAATTCCTCCCTCCTTCCCTGTGTCATTATTGTCATGTGTTTTATGCTATACAAGCCCAATATATTGCTTGGTTTGTTTTTCCTCAGTTCTCTTTTAGAAAAACTAAAAACATTTTCTTATCACAAATTCAGTTTTTAGTAGTTTTTAAAATATTTCTAGCTTAATCTTCATACCAATCTATATGACATTCTGGAGCATCTATTGCAGATAAGTAAGTACTTGGATCCTTTTTTTCCTTTAAGGGCAAAGATCATCTTTTACAAATTTTTCAGTATTTGAGGACAGGCTTTTGTCCTGCAACCTCAGTTTTCTATTGGGCTGAAGAAAGTCTGTTAATTTGCATTTTGTCTAAATTGTTCTTATTGTAAGGAAGGGTGTGGGTGATGCTATTTTTAGCTCTCTATAATTCCCTGCTGAAAGAAGTCTATTTAATTTAAAATAAAGATAAATGAACAAAATGAGACAATAATTAAGGGAGGTTTTTCTAATGCAATATAATTCTTAGAAGAAAGAGTCTCAATGGACAATTGTTTCTTTACTTCTTACTAACAATGCCAATGCTAGTAACACACACGTGTGCACACACACAAAGACTGCATTTCCATAACACCTCTCAGCTTGCTGAGAAGTGAAAATTGCTGGAAGGGGAAAAGTCCTGATCGTTAATGATTGAGATTTAGTCCCTGTATTAGTCTGTTCTTACACTGCTATAAAGAAATACCTGAGACTGGGTAATTTATGAAGGGAAAAAGTTTAATTGACTTATGGTCCCACAAGGATGGTGAGGCCTCAGGAAGCTTGTAATCATGACAGAAGGTGAAGAGGAAACAATGACCTTCTTCACATGGTGGCAAGAGGAAGAAATGCATGTGAGAGGGCAGTAGAAGTACCATTTATAAAACCATCAGATCTTGTGAGAATTCATTCACTATCACGAGAACTGGATGGGGGAAGGACCCTCATTATTCAATGACTTCCCACCCTCCTCACATGGGGATTACAGGTCTCTCTCGACACATGGGAATTACAATTTGAGACAAGATTTTGATAGAAAGACAGAGCCAAAATATATCAGTCTCTGATCAAGTTTTAACAGAAACCTCTACCTATGATGAAGAGTGAACCTAGTACAAACTCTGACATTACATGAAGAAACTTAGGCACTATGTATATGAATAGCCGTTGAGTTGTCCTTGTTCTTTTATATCAGTAAGAATGTGTTTAGTAAGAATTTCCACCAGAGATATATTATCACACCTAACATATAACTAACACCTAACAGAACAGGTAATATCAAATAGAAGTCCTGTGATAAAGAGTTCTAAACTGGTTCAGACCATCAGACATATAATTTGGAAACGAGACTTTAGCATCCTTTAATAGCCTGATTTATAGGCTTACTTTCTATTTCTTGAAATACTGGACATCTCACCATCTAGTTGAAAAATAGATTTATTTTCATTATGTTTTAAAGTTAGGAAGTAAGACCTTTACCAGAAATTATACCTCAAGAAGACTTCCTCTGGGTCTATTACTACTGTGAATGAACATTCACTAACATGTCTCTTTGCTTACTGTGGTTGAAAGTGGAAAAGCTAGTGTGAAGATAAACTCAGCCAGATAGGAAAATGGGTGGGCCATCAGGCTTTTGGGTATGCAATTATTGGCATTATGAAACATACTTCTCCTTTAAAATATCTTGCTACGAAAGATGGATAAAATCAACAATACTTATTTCTCAAGCCAAAATTTCAAGGGAAAGACAAATGTCTTGGGTTACACAGAAATAAAATATTATCATCTCAGTGACATCATCCTGGTTGAAGCCACCAACAATAGTAATAACATCCCATTATGTTACTGTGGAACTTTGTTTTATTATTAATGTAATTAGCTGAATTATATATGATAGATAAAGCTAATTCCAACCTGGCATTTGTTATCTCAATATTTAGAAAAAAGTCATCATGATATGTTACCTGGTTATAATTAAGCTAAAGTTTACTATAGGCCTTTAATTTTTACTGTTCAAAATGGAATAGAAAAGAATGATCTCATTTTCGGTATTCTAATCACAGCTTTCTCATGATATCTTTGCTCTTTGAGTAACATTCCAATTAGAAGATCTAAAGAGGAAATATTGAAAAATAAATCACCAATCTCAGCAATTGCACAACGTCATTAAACATAATAATAGAACAGTAATTTTATTCATCATCAACATATTATTAAACAAATATATTCTGTATTTTAGTTTTTGTTTTAATACTGAAAAATGTAGATCATGGCAAAAATAATACATTTGTCTAAAATCATAAAACACATTATGAATCAATTTAAGATTAAATCTTTCCTGCTATAAATTCAAAATTATATACTATTTTACATTCTTATTCTAAAGGAGTATGCTTTATGAAATCACTCTCCAAGAATATTTTTGGAGTGCAATTAGTGACATCATTAATGAATAATTCAAATTTCTTAATTCAAAGAACTTGAAAATGGCAGAAATATTTGGTAGATCTCTGAAACCAATACAGTTTATGTTCAGTTATTCTATAGTTGTTATGAAAATTTTATAAAATGCTACAATTATTTGATCAATTAACAATCAGGAATCAATACTTATGAGCCTCATTAATATCTATATATTAACCTAAAATAAATATATATTTAAAGTTTTATGAATAGTTGATAGACTGTTTAGAATTACAAAGTATTTACAATATGTATTTACATTGTAAAGATAACTGATAAGTGAAACATCAAAAATTATAGGGAAAGTTCCTAAAAATATATGTATTAGAGTGCTGACAAATGACTTGAAGAGTGAAATAGAAACACACACACACACACACACACACACACACACACACATACATATATATATATAATATATAACTCAAAATGTCATTTAAGTCAATCAGAAAATTGGTAACATTAGAACAAGTTTAATAAATTTTCTTTAGGATAAAACTTATTTTTCATTTCCCCATCTCACAAGTATAGAAATTATCAACTCTTATGGAATGCCAACATGTTTCAAGCTTTCTATGGGATCCACAAATTGAAAGAGTTACAATTCCCAAGAACTTCTTAGACTAGTAGAGATGCTAGACACCTAAGCAATTTCTATATAATTTAAATATTTTATGAAAGATTAATATACAAGCTTTTATAAGAGTTCATGAAATATATTCTTCTCATGAAGAGAAAGATATGATAATTAAAGCCATTTATAGTAAATTATTATTGAAGCTAAACTGTCAAGTTAAATAGGACTTGGTCATGTGAAAGTAGTTTTCTCTCCACAGATGGACTACTGTATCAAATACCACAGAGGCATAGGAAACAGGGCATATTCAGAAGGTGATATTTACCCTTCTGTTTTTCTGGGGGCATGATGTTCAAGAAAGGAAAGGGCAGAATAAATACTTGGAAAAGTAAATATGTTCAAGACATTAGGGATTAGGTGTGAAGTCATAACACAGTAGCTGCTAATATTTTATCTCCCCGAAACTCCAAGTTTTTTTTTTTTTTTTTCTGGCTGCTTGTTTCTTGGTCAGATTATCAGAACTGGTAGCCATACAGAGTAAACTGACTATAATTTTATGCTAGATACCAGCCTGCATATAATTGTCCTTAAAATATATCTGAAAGTGTGAGACCAAGAACCACATCCCACTGACAAGAACAAGAGGGCAAAACAGAACTTGGCAGTTCTACTAACCCACCCAGAGCATTACCCTAGCCCTCTCTTTGATGTTTATCACTCAGAGATTTTGATATATTCAATAGGGGGACTTTCATTTGCAGATGTTTAAAATGACTGTCAATTTATCATCTATATAGTCATACAATAATGATCCAAATGAAAACAGAAAAGGTTTCCATTGAATTTAACTGTGGGTCCACAGTAAAATGGAAATAACACTAAAATATATAAACACCATGTATGTAGATTGCTATTTGAGAACTTCAACTATAGGGATTGCCTTTTCAGGTCTGAACAGAATTGGTAAGTAAGTTTTATACTATGTATAAAGTTTTATACAATATATAGTATTGGTATCTAATGTATACATTGAAGCTTTTGTTTAGTTCTGATTACAGACAATTGCATGGTGTGCTCAGAATTTATATATAAGGGAATATAGAAGACTCTCAAATAGAAACCATTGTAAAGATATAACTATTAGTCACAGGCACTTTTCAAGACATTAGAGGGAGCAAAATGTCTTACACTGTAATTTATAAAGCTAGAGCAGAATATTAATATGTTCTCTATCTGTATCTGATTTTGCTGAGTCCCAAACACTAAAAAATATACAAAGATTACAAACACCCACTTAGTCAAAAGCTGGATACAAGCTCATTTATGCTTTTTACAAATCAATTCCACCCACATTAATGATCTATCTCCAGGGTATAAATAGATGGGGGTTGAAATTTGTATAAGAATATTTAATCAGGAAGAGTTTTCAACATAATATATTTTTTCCTCTGAATTATGGGGAAAAGGAGAAGTCCTACTTTCACTCCAAGCCAAGAAAAAAGAGTTTATGAAGTCACTAAAATTGTTAGATATTTGTACCAAGAAATTTGGAAAATATAAAATATCCCTGTGGGAATGAGTGATAACAAAAATTATCAGAAAAAATACCCAAAACTTGACAAAATTAAGGTAAAAATTTTGGAGGCAGTTTATTTTGACACTAAAAAGACACAAAAATTATCCAATGAGAGTTTAGGGTAATGCATTTAGTTTAACGATTTTAGATTATATCCTTTTGAAACTTTAGGTTTTCACCAGTAATAAGGCAAAATAATTTATTCAGAGAAAGAGACAGCTCCACAGGTTTGCGGCCTGTTGAGTACTGACTAATTTCATATCTAATCCAGCAATCTTTGCTCAATTGCCTGCAAATAATCTGGATTCTCAAATGCTCATTAACTTAAACTTTTATTCAATAATTAATGAGTCAAATAAAATCTGATATATATTCATTTCATATTTCATAATTGTCAAATTAATTTCATATTGTCATACTTTTACCTTTTTGAAATGTACACTTTTTAACTGGGGATGGTGGCACATACTTGTGGTCTCAGCTACATGAGAGGCTGTGGAAAGAGGATCACTTGAGATTGGGAGGTTGAGGCTGCAGTGAGCTGTAATCATGCCACTGTACAAGGCCCTGTGTGACAGAGCAATACCCTGTCTCAAAAAAGTAAAAAATAAAAATAAAAATAAAGAAATTTATACTTTTTTAGGCTTTGCATATCTGTAGCAGAATAAAGAAGGGAGGCTACAAAACAATAATCTGTCCTTCACACAAAGGGTGTCATGGGAAGGGAGAAAACTTTGGAGTTCATCTTAAATCAATTTCTCACAAATACTGCCTGTGATGGTAGTGATGAGCCATCTGGAGTGGTGGCTGCCATCACACTGGCTGCAGCAGGGAGGCGCAGTCAGGGCTGCATGCTCCATGGAGTCAGGAAGAAACTCTGGCCAGGGACAAGTGGGAACCTCACCCCTTTCAAATTGGGGCAGGAGCTCCTTGGGTGCTACTGCAGCCACGCAAGCCAGGGCTGTGACCCTGGACAGCCCTGTGCTCTCAGGGCTGGGAGCAGGCAGGGATAAGACCCTACCAGGCACAGCTGCAGTCATCCAAATCACAATTGCAGTTGGGGAAAGGTGGGGGGTTCCGCCTGCTCCATGGAGCAGGCAGGAGCCCTACCCTCTGGGGATGCATGTGCAACCACCTAAATCATAGCCATGGACCCATCCCTGCACTCTTGAGTGGCCAGGTAGGACCCCCTGAGCTTACAGGCTCAAAAATGCCTGCTCCCACTGCCTGGTTTCTCCCTGTTGTTGGTGCCTGTCCAGTCTCAGAGCAAAGTCAGGGCTGATCCCAGGTGCCGTCACAGCCTAGCCAGGTGTGTGCACACTCACAGAAGTACCAACACAGCAGCCTCCTGCCTCCTTGACCCCCTCTGGACTTTTAAAACTGATGATCATGGGAGGAAAGCCAAGGATGGCTGAGGGCCAATCTGGCCTGCAGGTACCCCTTAGCACGAACAGCCTGAGCTCCATCAATAGCAGTGGGAGGCAGACAGGCTCTTGAGCAGAAGGTGGCAGGTCCCCAGTGAAGCCCCACCTTCATGCCAGAGAAGGCCTGAAGGCTGTGATCTGGGCTACCAGTCCTGCTGATCAGAGTGGGAACTCGTGGTCCCCTTTCTGGGCCTGCCCATGGCCACTAATGGTACAATTCCCATGCACTTCCTCCCTTCTAAGGACCATAAAAGCCTCAGGTTCAGCAAGAGCTGGGTAGAGGTTGGGATAACTAACTGCAGAGGAAAGCTACCCACTCCAGGATCTCCTCTCTGCTGAGACTCAAGCAAACATCAGGACAACCAGCTGCAGAAAGGACTTCCACACTTCAGGGCTTCCTCTCTACTGAGAGCTGCAGAGATGTTGGGATGACCTGTCTGCAGAGAGGAGTAACCCATTCCAAGGCTTCTTCTCTGCTAGGAGCTGAGCACTCACTGGAACACCTTGACTGTGAAAAGGGGCTATTCCCTGTGTACAACAGAGTTCCTTGAAGCTCCTCTTTATCTTGCTCACCCTCCAGTTGTCTGTGTACCTCATTCTTCCTAGTCACATGACAAGAACTTGGGACCCATCAAATGGTGGGGATAAAAGAGTTATAACACATATAGGAATGAAACATGCCCCTTGCTTGCCATGTTACAGGCAAAGAGAAGGAGAGAAGAGCTTCAGCCCTTCAGGGAGCCCAGACATGGAAGTTCCCAGAGCCAGGGCTGTGATTCTCTTTGGGGCCCTGTGGTTTCCAGCATCTCCAAGCTTCCAGTGCCACCATGTTCCCCTGTGCAAGCCTCACAGACCAGATACTAATGCAAGCACCTGGAGCTGCCCACCCTGCTGCAGCAGTTGGCACATCTGACTGTGGACAGTGTCTATAGCTCACGCTTGCTCACACACACCTTGCTGTTCCAAGCCTGATTTGCTCTTGGGAGGTGTTGGACCCAGGCTGGTAGTGTGAGCCAAGCACAGCCTGCCAGGCCAAGTGGGTGAAATGAGTCCAGTGGGGCTGAGCAAAACTTGAGCTAAGGTGCCACTGGCCACAGAGGTTTCCAGCTCGAAAAACGAAACCCCAGAGATCCTGCAATACCTGGGGAGTCAATATGATTCTGTTATACATAAGGGTTGTATATGGTGGATTGCCAAAATTACTCATTAATAATGAGTTAAACAAAACACTTGATATGTGTTGATTTTATATTTAGCTGAGTAAAAATTTTACCATTTTGGTAATAAATATACTTTCTTAGTTTTGGAAGGCCTCTGCTAATTCCCAAGTGGACTCATGTAACAGTCAATAAATGATTGAGGAAGTACAATATATAAACTCTTCATGGCTAAATAAGTCTGTATAGACTCCTAAAAAAGTATCTCAAGCAAAAACCAAAACTTTACCTTCACTGACTTTGTTTTCTTGTCGCACATACTTCCCCATTTTTTTAACTGACTTTTATGTTTTTCCCCTGTTTTTCTAGTTTGCACATTGACATGAAGTTATTTACCATTGATAACAGCAGTCTCTGTTGTATAAGAGATGATAAGAATCCCAATATCCAGTTTTTAATTAGTCCTAAGTTTTTCTCTAAATGAAGCAATTAAAGCATCTTGTTTTATGAGGCCAGAACAAACATCTGTCTTATTTACCATTGTACTACAAATGTCTACCAAAGCTTTGTTCTGCCAAAAGTAGGCATTTGCCACTTGTTGAGCAAGTAATACTGTTGCATCAGTGACTGAGTTTCTTCATTGCCACATTTTTTATGTGAGTAGGTGGTGATCTTTCTTCCAGTGAACTATGCTTTTTGTACTTTGTCTTCCTTCTTTCTGAGTTCTAGCAAACTATATTACGGACCAAATGAATTAGCTTTTGAAATACCACTCCATGTGAACACATTCAGTTCTTATATGTCACTAAAACCTATTTGATAGAAGACTCTCATCTCAAGTTGAAAAATACCTTCTGGAAAATGTTATATTTTAGTAAAAATAAATGAAAATGAACTGTGGTTAAAATTCCATCTAAAATAAATTTTTTTCATTTCTTCTGACAGATTCTTATCTAAATCTGAACGTAGTAATGTTTTATCTCTGGCTTAAAAATGCAGCTGGATTAATTTGTTTAAACATTGCTAGAGTACGTTGAGCTATTAGAAGTCTGATAAGAATCAATGCACGAATATTTTTAATAATCTAATACAAGACTAGAAAAGTCACTTATCCTTTCTCCTAACTAAAACCCTGAGACACTGGCTAATCTTACTACCTTACTCTTTGTAGCTTCTTTTTTTCTCTGTAGAGATCATACTTTCTGTTATTTTTGTAGAGCTGTCAGTAATATATATTTTTAATTTTATTTTTTATTGCATTTTAGGTTTTGAGGTACATGTGAAGAACATGCAATATTGTTGCATAGGTACACATGTGGCAGTGTGATTTGTTGCCTTCCTCCCCTTCACCTATATCTGGCATTTCTCCCCATGCTATCTCCCCCCAACTCCCCACCACCCACTGTCCCTC
>PVKP010006691.1:63758-81605 GCA_004027715.1 Plecturocebus donacophilus | reverse complement strand
TCTCTTCTTCTTTCTTTCTCTTTCATTCTTTTTTCTTTCTTTTGCTGTTTCTTTCTTTCTCCTTTTCTTTTTCTAAAATCTCTTCTTTCTTTTTCTTTTTTCTTTCTTTTGCTGTTTCTTTCTTTCTCCTTTTCTCTCTTTTTCTAAAATCTCTTCCTCTTTCTCTCTTTCATTAAAAAAAATAAATAAATAAAAAATAAAAAAAATAAAATAAAATTCCCACCCTGGATGTTTAAAGAGGGGAGAAACATGCTGTCCTTCTGGAAGCTTCTCTCCTGTCTGTATTAGGCAGTTCAAGAGGAGGTATTAACTTAGACATGTTCATTTCTACAAAAAACTCAACCGTTCTCTCATATAATAGATTCAAATATCTGTTGATAACTGCACGCTGAATGTGAGCATTATTGTGTAAACTAGGATTCTTAGTGGCTGATTAGTTTGGGGTACTTACTGTGTGCTAATGAGATATCATATGTGTTCTTTGCAAAAATGCCAGAAAGATAGTTCTAAGTATTCCCTTGTTATAATTTGGACTGGTGAGATGAAATACATTTAAAAGTGAAGATACAAGAAAAAATTACTTAACGTTATTAGCATTTTTGATGTCAATATAATGATAAACAGTAACTTTAAAAATAATGGTCCAGTGCATAATATTGAAGACTTAGCATTACTCAAAGGAGGTGTTGCTGTTTTTATTTTTACTTTATTGTTATTCGTTTGTTGGTTGGATAGATAGGGTCTCACTCTATTGTCCAGGCTGGAGTGCAGTGGTGTAAACATAGCTCACTGTACCCTCAAATTTCTGGGCTCAAGCGATCCTCCCACCTCAGCCCCCTGAGTATAAGTGCACTGTGCTCAGTGACTCTAGGTGCACACCAACAGACCTGGCTAATTTTTAAATTTTTTTGTAGAGGTGAGAGTCTTACCATGTTACCCAGACTGATCTTGAACTCCTGGCCTCAGGCCATTCTCCTGCCTCAGCCTCCCAAAGTACTAAGACTAAAAGCATGAGCCACTGGACCCAGCTTGCTATTCATAACACTTGTAAACCATCAATTCCATATACATTGAAAACCAACTTAGAGAAAAGACATTAGCGGGGAAAAGAGTCTTGTGAAATGAAACTAAGATCTAAGTGACAAAATATCGTCTCAGAAATATAATTGACATGCATAAGAAGTATTCAAGATTCTGCCCAGGAGATCTGGCTGATTTTCCTACTATTTTACTAAAATCACCTGGATAGTATGCAGCTCACTGGTTAACTCATTTTAATGTGGGTTCTACCAAAATGGGAATATAACCTAAAGGTGGTAGGAGATGTCTAGGTTTTGAATTAATATACTTCATGGTTTCTTTCTTTTTAGTTAAAACACAGAGGCTCTCAAACCCTAGCTTTGAAATATGATTGTGTGAGTCAGTTCAAGATCCAAATCTGGTTTCAGCCTCCATTTGTGAGATGTTCTTCAGACCCAGCGAGAGGCCACTGGCCACCCGTGATTAACATGTCCGAGGTGGCTGCCTGCGGGAGCACCGTGAAGACCACAGAGCCCTGGCGTTGTGAGGGGCTGCAGGCCTAGGGGCGTCCTGCTGACCTCTTCCTCTGCCTCCTGCCTTCGGAGGAGGGTGAGGGTCCTGACCAGCATCTATGACACAAAGGACTGTTCCTCACTCTCCTCATTTCCCGGTTCAGATGGCCGGCTTTTAACCACCTGCAAAGTACATTCATAACGATCTTCCTCTTCTGAAAGTCACATATATTCTCTGCATAGAACGCTTTGTAAACACACCGGTGCACGCACACATGCACACACACAGGAATACACAGACACACATACACACACAGAGGAATACATAGACACACGTGCACACACACAGAAATACATACACACACACGCACACATGCAACACAGAGAGGGATGTCTGATTTCTCCTCCCCCGGGCTTTTCTAGGGCCCTGTTGCTGAGGACATGAAACGCTGCCTCTCTGGACTCAGCTCACTTAGGAAAGGCTTATCTTATCTGACACAATCACAAACCATAAAATTAAAAGTTAGCCCCGAAGTGGAGGTCTGCTCTGTGTCCTGACTTAGCAGTGAGAGCCCACAGGACCCTTCACGTGGCAGCCGTGTGCCACTGATCCCGATTTCCATGCAGCTCAGCTCAGAAGACAAAGCTGCTCTACTTTAGTGAAAGCCACATTTTTCTTTTCCTTCTTAAACAGGCTGAGTGCACCCGGGCCACTTGCCTCACTACTGTGAGGGGTGGGGGTTTCTTTAAGAGGCAGCTTCCCTCTTTGTTATGAGAAGGAAATGAAACCCAGTATTTGCTTAGCCCAGAGTCTGGAAAACTCAGAGCCGCGTCAACGGCAGCGCTGCTCGGGTTAGGGGGCGGCGTGGAGCTTTCGTGCGCTCTGCCCGGCCGCGCTGCCCATGCATCCAGCGCTCTGGCACCGCTGCGCCTGCTCCTCGCTGGAAATTTCAATCCCGGTCTGCAATCCGCCTCCTGGGAGAAATCTTTCTGTAGAGGAAGGGCCATCTCTGCAGTCCCTCGGGGGGCCCTGGATCCACTGTCGGGGGACTCTGGTTCCTGGAGTGTGTGTCCTGATTCCCAGACTGCAGGGCGCTGGCTGCCAGGAGGAGGGTGACGTGAGACCCAGTGCCAGGGCACCCTCCGTGCTGCTATGGGGGACCCTTGCCTGTTTAGAGCCACCTGGCTGAGAAGAGAAGCCTGCAGCAATGCCTCCACGCTAGAGGAGACAGTGGGTGGAGAAAACCACAGGCAGCCACTATTTTCAGCAGAGCGTGGGGCAGGTGGCCCTCAGGACTCCAGGCTGTGAGCGTTCACTGGAGGAGATGCTGCCCATGAGGCTGCCTCCTGGGGTCGTGGCCCACCAGCTCCCCTTGTGGGTTGGGGGCGCTTCAGAGGAGTTTCCTCTTCCACCCCATCTCCTGCCAAAGCCCTGCTCTGCTCCCCTGAATGTGGGGGATGGCTGTGCAAGCGTCGTTCCAATCACAGTCATTTAGAAAATGACTTAGGACTGATGCTTAATTAGCATGCAGCACGGTGATAATTATGTATGCATCAAATGTGTCGGGGAAACTTTGTTGCTCATTTTATCTGATTAAGATGCTAGAAGCTGTTCACTAGGCTTTCATGGCTTGGTGACCACGTAAGATGGTGCTGCTCTCGCCTCAGTGGCCGACTTTGTCTCCCCGGCCAGAAAGGGAGCTCCTTGCAGGACCGGGAGCTGATCTTATTGAATACACAGAAGGCTATTGACTCCTGCATTTTTAGTGCATAAGTGAAAAAATTTAAAAAAAGATGAATACAGGAATAAAAAATGATTCATTCAAAAATCGTATTTATGAATAATATTGTTATTGATCAATGCCATTCCATATATCGGGGTGTTATGGGGTAAACTACATTCCCCCAAATTTATATGTTGAAGTCCTAAACCCCAGGACCTCAGAGTATGACTTTATTTGGAGACGGGTTTTTTTTTTTCTTTTTTGAGGAGGAGTCTAGCCCTGTTGCCCAGGCTGGAGTGCGGTGGTGTGATCTCAGCTCACTGCAACCTCTGCCTCCTGAGTTCAAGCAATTCTCCTGCCTCAGCCTCCTGAGTAGCTGGGATTACAGGTATACACCATCATGCCCAGCTAATTTTTGTGTTTTTAGTAGAGATGGGGTTTCGCCATGTTGGCCAGGCTGGTCTCGAACTCCTGACCTCAGGTGATCTACTTATCTTGGCCTCCCAAAGTGCTGAGATTAGAGGCATGAGCCATTGTGCCCAGCTGGAGACAGGGCTTTTAAAGACGTGATTATGGTAAGGTGAGGTCATGAGGATGGGCCCTAGTCCACCTGGCCTGGTATCCTCATAAGAAGAGATTGGGACACAGACACCCTCAGAGGGACAGACACAGAGAGGGTTGGCCCTGTGAGGACACGGGGAGAAGATGCCGCCATCTGCAAGCCACAGAGAGAGGCCTCGGGAGGAACCAGGGCTGTTGAACCTTGACCTTAGACTTCCAGCCTCCAGGACTGTGGGAAATGACTTTCTGGGGTAGAGCTGCCCTGGCTACGGCGTTTTGCTGTGGCAGCCCTGGTGAGCAAACACAGGATACGTGCTGAGCGACTGATGCACGTTATCCATCTAATCCTTACGCCGCCTCTGAGAAGCAGGCATGGCCATGCCCATGCCGAATGTGAGGGCGCTGGGTTTAGAGAGGTCAGGGCCTTGCCCAAGCTCACTCAGAAGACACTGGGCAGGAGGGCGTGGGGAGCTGGGTCCTCTCCTTTCAGCCTCGTGTTCTTCTGGCTGCCGTCTCTCATGCTCTTTTGTGTACAAAGCTATGTCTAAGCCACTTCGTGCCACATAAAGTGAGCAAAATGAGAGCTTGTTTCTTGCCACGATGCAGGAATGACCTGTGTCTTTTTTCACTCAGTGCAACATTTACTGAACATTTACTGTTTACCCAGCATTGTGGGAGGCGATGGAAATTCAGAGATTAGCACCATCAAGTTTCAGCTTCCATGAGCTCACAGTTTGATAAAAAACCAAGTAAGCGTGAAAATCAAATGCCATAGCGTCTACACAGCAGGAGAAGTGGCTTCATCACTGCCACGCCCTTCCCATGGCTACATTGTTAGTTGACAGTATAAATTATTTTGCACGTGACCTTTCTGTTTTACAGTTTTCTCCCCTTGGTGTTCTTTTTTTTAATATTAGTATATACGGCTGGGCACGATGGCTCACGCCTGTAATCCCAGCACTTTCGGAGGCTGAGGCGGGTGGATCACGGGGTCAGGGGATAAAGACCATACTGGCCAACATGGTGAAACCCCGTATCTACTGAAAATACAAAAAGTTAGCCAGGCATGGTGGCACACCCTTGTAATCCCAGCTACTCAGGAGGCCGAGGCAGGAGAATCGCTTGAACCCAGGAGGCGGAGGCTGCAGTGAGCCAAGATGGTGCCACTGCACTCCAGCCTGGGCAATAGAGCGGGACTCCAACTCAAAAAAAATACTGATATATAATCATGGTACATATTTTTGGGGAGCATGTGCTAGTTTGATACATACACGCGATGTGTAACTGCAGCTTTTTTCTCTCCAGCTAGATTTTAATTTCATGGAGGTGGGAGCGGCTGCGTTTCCCTGTTCCCTGGACACCTCCTGTGGGTTCTGGTTTTGCATCCGGTATCCCCACTTCATCCCTCCCTGCCTGACACTGAATGTGTTTCTAACCTTCTCATGATCTCAATGCCCTCATCTGAAAATAGGGATAAAGTAGACCTAACTCACTGTTTTTGGAGGATAAAAGGGAGTAATCCATGTAAAGTATTTTTGCCAAGAGCTTAGGCCATGTTAAGCTCTGAATAAATACCAGCTTCTATGAAGCAAATAATTAAATGAGGTTGGTTTATTGTTACTTTGTTTATGGAAGGTGAGATGGTAAATTGAGAAAATAAAGCAAACGTTTCTTTCTCTCCAGTCGTCTGTGGTTGCGACGTCTATGAAAACGCCACCTCCAGGCCAGTGTTCCTGAGCGGCGGCATTGCCGAGGCTGGTCCGTCTCCCCAGTGCAGCTCGGGGCCCTGCATTTGGCAGCAGCTCCTCCGCGGTGCTCTGAACCCACTCCTGACAGGCATACACCATCATGCCTGGCTAGTTTTGTATTTTTGGTAGAGACGGGGTTTCGCTGTATGGGTCAGGCTGGTCTCTGACTCCTGACCTCAGGTGACCCGCCTGCTTCGGCCTCCCAAATGCTGGGGTTACAGGCATGAGCCACCGCACCCAGCGGCATCGCCTCAATTTTAAGCACCCCCCTCAACATCATCTCGCCCCAAACCTTTGCAAGGGTCGAGCTGGCTCTGCGACTTGGGACGTGGCTGGAGGCAGACCTGGAAGCTTGTCTTCTGTGACCAGCAGAGCTGAGTTTAGCTGAACAAATTCAGTTTCTTCCCTGAATTCTCCTCCAACCCTCCCTATCAGATTCGCTCCTCTCTCTCAGGGAAAATGGGAAGACAGGAGAGAGGGCAGTGTGGGCCCTGCCTAAAAACCTGCAAAGGGAAACAATGCCAAGAAGCCACTGTGACTGAGGCCTTTGACTCCTCGACTTAGAAAGAACTATACCTTATGCTTACAGCATGGACATAGACGAGAAGGAACCTGTGATTTGCAATTTTGTGTTTTAAAAAAAACAACATAGGGCTCTAATAAAGATCAAATGATTAATTTTTTTATAATGCTTTCTTTTTTTTCTTTAAGTTCTGGGGTATATGTGGAGACGTGCAGGTTTGTTACATAGGTAAACGTGTGCCATGGTGGTCTGCTGCACTGATCATCCCATCACCCAGGTGGCAAGCCCAGTATGTCTTAGCTATTTATCCTGATGCTCTTCTTCCCCCGACCCACCCCGGACAGGCCCCAGTGTGTGATGTTCCTCTCCCTGTGTCCACGTGTTCTCATCGTTCACCTCCCACTTATAAGTGAGAACATGCAGTGTTTGGTTTTCTGTTCCTGTGTTAGTTTGCTGAGGATAATGGCTTCCAGCTCCATCTATGTCCCTGCAAAGGACATGATCTCATTCCTTTTTATGGCTGCATAGTATTCCATGGTGTATATATACCACATTTTCTTTAACCAGTCTATCATTGATGAGCATTTGTGTTGATTTCATGTCTTTGCTATTGCGAATAGTGCTGCAATGAACATCCACGTGCATGTGTCTTTACAGGTGTATACCTAGTAATAGTACTGTTGGGTCAAATGGTATTTCTGATTCTAGGTCTTTGAGAAATTGCCACACTGTCTTCCACAGTATTTGAACTAATTTACAGTTGCACCAACAGTGTATAAATTTTTCTTTTCCTCCACAGCCTCTCCAGCATCTGTTGTTTTTTGACAAAAAATAAAAACAAAAAAACCCACTTTCAATCTACAATTAAATTTAATGTAGAAGCCAAGGAAGAAATGTAACTTTTTTTAAGCCACGTGTTGGAAATGCTGGAGTGGTATAACTGAAAATATGACAAAAAATGATTTTTGGGTAACAGCTTTAGTGAAATTGGTCAGACTAAATTTCTTAATGTCTCCTTAGATCTAACACTCCATGCTTTGATGTGTAAATGCAATTCATTATAATCAGAGTTGGTGCTTTTTAAATGTCCTTTTTGTACTTTTTTTATTGTGGTGCTTTTGTTCCTCATTGTTGAGGTGCTTCCAAATTGCTGGAAAGCAGTTGACCTTGAGTACCTAGACATTGCCCCTGGAGTATTGTTAAAAATTTGTTTTTTTAGTAACCTGATGGTGGGGATAAAGGTCAATTTTAACTCAGCTCCTGTCCTCTAATTATGGGTTATAAGAGCTCTTTTCTGAATTAATAAGGTTTGACTGTAATTTAGGCTGAAGAGCATGTCTCAGGAAGACTGGGGCCACTCTGAATGTGTGGTGGAAACAGAACAAAACTATTCCACTCTCAAGAGTTTTATTTATTTTATAACTCAAAACATATGCTTGAAAAATGTGAATCCTGATTCTGTTTTAAATAATATGTTCTGAATGGTACGTATTTGCTGACATTGAATATGCTATGATATATTTAGATCAATAAAGCCCAGAGACCTGTTATAACATTCATTTTGGAGATTTGAGAAAACAAAGAATATTAGGGCCAACTTGGGTTGTATTTTAAAATATGATGAATTTAGATACGGAAATGGGCTCCTCAGCAGAAGTGTGCCCTTTCGGTCTCCTGTGGGCACATCTCTGAGACAGGTCTTTGCCAAGCAGCCACATTTTCATAAGAGCCAAGGCAGACCATTGTGAATATGCAAAGATCCCAGGCACAGTGGCGCATCTTTGACATGTCAGGGAAATGTTCTCACGTGGTGAATGAAATCTCCTGGGAGAGCCATAAATCCTGCGCAACAAATTATACACTAACAGGTTCTTAGGGGAATTCAAATAAATCCTCACAACCGCTTAGCAGGTAATCTCCAGATCAGATTCCCATTTTTCTTAAGAGCAAAATAATATATGGCTTCTTATACTCTCCCAGTGAAATGCTATATATCAAAGATATGAATTTAGTCGAAATATTGATCTTAAGCCAAAGTGAAACTAAGGGAAAGTTTAATGCTTTTCACCACAAAAGAGAGGGATGAGGGGAATGTGCATAAAATGTGCTTTATAAAGTGAGGCGTTCTGGGGGAGAGGAGTGGAAAAATCCAGACAGACAAGGTCTTCCTCATGTTGTAAGTTAAGGGAAAGCCGCAGAATTGGCTGCCCAGTGCTGTATTTGCTCAGCAAGTTGTCACAGAGAGCTGCCCTGGCCATGAGCAGACAAGAGGTAGTCCGCAAAGGAGGAGACGCTCTTAACATTGTGTGAGTCCTTTCAAATGAGTTTTATTGCATGGCAGATCACACCTGTCATAGTATCAGAGTTGCGTTTGGTGTCTTTCGGGGAGATACTGCCATGTGTGGAAGGCAGATATTTGGTAGCATTTGGCAGGATACTCACATGTATCTCGCTGAGCAAGTTTCCAAAAATTAGATGAATGCAGATGACATCAGTGGGAAATTCAAACTCTCCTTTCATTTTACCAGAAACAGAAGCTCAGGACAAGCAAAATTAGGAAAATTACCTTTTCCACCTCAGTTTACCAAACCAAGTCAGCCCTCCAAAATCCCCTGTAGCATCTGTGAACCTCATGTGCCACAGGGGAAATACTTTTTAAAAAAGTCTTTATTTTTTAAAGAGCCTTCCAAAGGTCGTTTATCATTCAATCCTCTGTATGCTATCTAGAATTTATGAGTGAGATGCATTTCTGGCTGGAGCTAAAAGGGATACCTCAACAGAAATGCTGCACACATGGGGTGGCTCTGATTTTTATTTCTAGTGTTTGAAGCATGACAGGAGATCCCACAATTGCTGTCCATTGGTGTGAGTTGCTAGATGTGACTTATCAGACACCCACAGTCAAAGTCCTAGGTAAAGCAAAGGAGCTTTTCTAAATAGGGTATTACTTATTTATTTGGGGGATTTATAAAAATGTAGCCGTCATGCAGAGCCTCTGGGTGCATGAATAATGCAAAAGTACAAAACATTAAGAAACAGAAACAAACAGAAGCTAGACGCATAGTTTCATTTCTCTCAAAGACAGAAACCATTTTTTGATCAATACATTGAATTACAAAGAAGAATTGCTAAAAAATGCAAACGGGAATTTAATAGAACATAAAAGATTTAGTCATCAAACAAACGCTTTCCTGCTATCTTGCATGCACAGTGGTAGGAGTGGGTGTCTGGGAGCGGAGGCCAGTGTTGGAACGAGTGACAGACTGACTTACAGGGTTTTGTAATGAAGGGACACCAGTGGGACAGTGTCCTGGCCACAGGAAAGGCAAGAACACGGACTTTTCAGAGAAGGCCACGTGGCCCAGGGCTGTGGTCTCAGGAACTTAAATTTCAAGCTCTGGCTCCTTCTTGGTGTGGCCCTTCCGCATCTATTTCCTGGTGCCCTGACGGGGCCTGCTGGTGTTTACAACCTGTCAGTCTTGTTCCCGTAACTCCATGGCTGGGCCATTTCTGGCAGCTCTAATCCTGACGACTCGAATGAGTATTCCGCTCAATTTCTTTTTCTCTTGGGTGTTAATCTCTAGCCCTGTTGGTTTGAATCACCGGTTACTGCGATTTGTCAGTTATAGATGACATTTCTTCAGATTCTTTCTCAAAACTCTGCTCTCCCACAGAAAAAGCTAGACCCCTCTGTTGTTTCCCAGGCCTATAGGCAGGACAGGATCGTGGCTAATTGCATGCTCCTGAAGAGGGCAGAGAGAGCATAAAGAACAATGACTCTTCCTAGTTTATTGAGGCCATTTGTAAATGTTGGCAGGAGACAGGAATTTACCCACTGAGACCTAAATACAAAAGAGAAATTGCTCAAACGCATGGTAATTACACAAAGGCCGTCTATGCTCACTAGCAAGAGAAACTTCACTCCGTGTAGAAAGCCCCGTAGGCTACTCATTAGTGCTTTTTAGAGCGATCCTTTAGGCTGGTTAAAACACCATCAATGGAATATCAGGCTGGCGTTCTGCAGCGATCCAGCGCAACTAACATCTGTGCTTCAGGAAAGGTGGATATTCATGGTCCAGAAGGAACTAACATCTGTGCTTCAGGAAAGACAGATACTTGTGGTCCCAACTTCACTGGGGCTCTTAGAGAAAGGAGCATTAATGTCAGGATGAGAAGAGATACTAAGTTTTAAGATGTGAATTGGAGACCTTTCCCCAACTTCTTTTATTTATTTATTAAAACTGATTCTAAAATGTAAAATATGAAAAAAAATTTCTGAAATCACTGGAAAACAGAGTGTTATGGAAAAGCCAGATCCTTTGCCATGTCTGAGGCTATGAGATGGTGAGAACAGACCATGAGAAAGCCCAGTGACCCCAGTGAGGCTTGGCAAGGGTCCACCGAGGTGCATAGTAGATGGATTTCTCCCAGAATCCCAGGACCAGCCACCCACCAGGCTCACAGCAGCAGGAGCTATGGGAGTGCTCAGCTCTGAACAAAGGGAGGCTGGCCCCCGCTCCTGACCTGATCCTCATCCACCGTTGATCCCACCAAGCCCAGCTCAGCAAAACCAACAATGCAGGTCGCAGCTGTGTTGTGGGGTCCAGGCAGAATGGCGGACATGCAACTAACATTGGATGCCAGCTAATATGGAAGAGAAAAGCCCAAAAGAATCTAGCAGAGAAGGTTTTGTTGCCATGCTTAGACTTCCTGGTAAAACCTGTGGCTTTCCACCTGACAACTATAGCTCAGTCTTTAAACACATACCTGTAAGTTCTCTTTGCCAAACGTTAGACAAGACTCAGGGTTCAGTTCAGGGAGCCAGGGATACAATGAAGGTTTCTGAAAACTCTGCCAGATGCCTGCACATAGAGTGACTAAGTTTACTCCTAGGATTCATTTATGTAGACAAACGAGGGCTTGCTGCTCTGGGTTGCTAATCAGGACGATAGCCTTTGATAAAGAAGAGGTAGACCTCCCCAGCAATTTTCCTGTCACTGCATAAATGCTGGAGAACAGGACCACTGCAGAGCATGGCTATGCATTTTAAGAACCTGGTACACAGTAGATGCCCAGTTAATGTCTGTGGAATGGCAGTCACCTGAATAAAAGTGTGCCCTTCAGGGCATAGCCTTCATGCATTGCCCACGGCAGGTGCAGCTCTAGCCAGCACCGCACTGTTAGATTCTGAGTAGAAGAAGGGTCGGTGAAGGCAGGTGAGAAGGCAGTTATGGGAACACACCCTGACCCCGTGAGATCAGCGCACAGGTGGAGGTCCCACGGAAGAAGTAGGGACCCCTGGCTTTTTAGTAACTGTATTTCTCAGGCTGGCAGTTGGACCCTCCAATTAAGTGAAAGAAAATTGAGACAATGTGAATGTCCCCCTCCTTTGTGGTCTAATAGAGTATAACATGATCTTTAACAAATTCACTGCAAATTTCTCAACTGTATATATGCAGGTATCTCCCTACAAATAAGCAGACAGAAAGAAAATACTAAATTTGTGGAAAGATATGCATCTTCATAAAAACAAAGTGGGAAGTTTCAGGTATAGTGGGGTTTTTAAGATTAATTTATATCTTGAAAAAAGTGAGAGCAAAAAACCAGCACCTTGCTAATATTTGTATTCTCATTGAAATTTGGGATTGCATGCTTCAAAACAGACAATCGAAGTTTAGTCAATACCACTTTTAGGTGAAACACCTGATTCCTGAATTAAGACAGTTGATTATTTACTGCATAATGAGACAGTTGCAGTTGTACAAATTATTCACAAACTGCAGAGTAACGGATAAGGAAATGAATATTATGAAAACCTGAGAGGAAAATTTCTCAAAATTCTCATTTGGGAGATGGCTGAGATAAAAAAGAAATGGCATCGAGTGTTTACCCAATGAAATACAAAAGTTATTCTCAAAGAAAAGTTGTTACATTTTTATAAATTTTAACATAAGTGTAACTATAGATGTAATTCATGTTTATATTTATTTTAACCTAGATTATATTTACGTAGATACATGTAAAATATATATATATATATAAATACAAAATTATAAAATTTACATCATAGTTATGGGAATATGTGTGTAATTTAAAAAGTAGATTTTATGCAAGTATAATTATTAGGAGAAATATGTTGCTGAGATATATTGATAATCTGTGCCTAGCTCAAGTCATTCCAAAGGCATTTGCACGCATGTTGATGGGAAAGGAGAAATCCAAGGACAAAGTTTTATACATGGGAGAGTTAACATCAGAGCAGTTCATGTTCTTGATGTAGAGAAAAGGATTTAAAGCATGCTTTACATAATTGTAGAATAAAAAGAAACTGCATTGGCTGGGTGCGGTGGCTCACTCCTGTAATCCCAGAACTTTGGGAGGCCGAGGCGGGCGGATCACGAGGTTAAGAGATTGAGACCCTCTTGGCCAACATGGTGAAGCCCCATCTCTACTAAAAATACAAAAATTAGCTGGGTGTGGTGGTGGGTGCCTGTAATCCCAGCTACCTGGGAGGCTGAGGCAGAGAACTGCTTGAACCTGGGAGGCAGAGGTTGCAGTGAGCTGAGATCACGCCAGTGCACTCCAGCCTGGAGCCCGGCGATGAAGTGAGACTCTGTCTCAAAAACAAAACAAAATGAAACAACAACAACAAAAAAACTGGATTAATTGCAAATAACTTGAGAAAAACAAAAAAAGTCTGGGGAGATTTGAGAAATGCATCAGAACATAGGAAAGTACAGGAATTAATAATGAGAAAGTTAAACGATGAAACATACTGTGTCATAGTTATGATGACTGTCAAACCGAGTATATTCATTTCATGATATTAAAAGACAATTCTCTCATATTGAACAAGAAACACAATATATTATTTACAAAGAAATCTAAGAAAACAAGGCAAGGAAGAGTTAAAAATTAAAAAACTAGTAAATAGATACTATGCACATGTAAATAAAATAATTCACAGATTTAAATAAATTGGAAAAAAACTGAATTCAAAGCAAAAAGACTTCATCTCCCTTGAAGATAAAACACTTATATATATTTACTTACTAAATATCATAGTATCAACGAGAACTGTTAAAAAATTAAAATATGATTGTAATGGAAGCTCTCTTTTTCTGACAAATCTAGAAAATAAACCATGTAAACTCATTCTAGACAGCTGAAATAATGTAGTTACCAGGCTAAATTCAATAGACGGATATAAAACATTGTTCATGGTAGGAAGAATACAGTTTCTTTCCAAGTGTATTTGCAACATAAACAAAACATGGACTCAAAAACATGCATTAAATATCTCAAATAATAAAATGTATGCAGAATCCACTGCTCAGCTATACTAAAACTAGCAATTAACAAAAAAAGAACAATTTGCAAAATTTTGCAGAAACACCTACAACTCTCGATTCAATGAGAAAACAGCAGTTGCAATTTTATACAAAGTAGAAACTAAGTATAATATGTTTCAAACACATGCTATCCAGTAAATGTTGTACTCCAAATAAAATTTATATTTAGAAATACTTTTATTATTAAACTGCAAAGAACACATAATAATAAACTTTTTTTTCCTATGGGAAGCAAAAAAATTAGGAGATACGGAAAAGGAGACCTAATATCATAAATAAAGTTAAATAGAAGACAGAAAGCACCAGAATTAATAGAGGACTTTAATATATGATTTTTGAGAACAGTCAAAATGGTATATGTAAATAGACTGAAAATAAAACTCATGAAGGTTAGTCAAGAATCAAAAAGAGAAAAGCCATGTGCAACATTAAGTTTAGAAAGGGGATATAACAGGAGATAAAGAAAAATTAAATTGGTAAAGAAAATTTAGTGTAAAAGTCCAGGTAATGATATTTATTTTCATTGTCAAATAAATATTTTTTAAAGATTTGTAGTTAAACCATCTCATGATGTAATTCTTCCTTTCTTTTCTTTTTTTTTAAAATGACGTTATCTCAATTTTATAGAGAAGTTTCATGTAAGCGCCATAAAGCTTCCTGTTTCCTCAACCCTTTGAGGGTGACCCGCCCTCAAAAACACCCTCAGTTTTTTTACCTATGTATTCTACAAACAACAACTGTCTATCTATCTGTCTACTTATCAATCTATTATCTGTTCTGTCATCCATCTATCTGTTGTCTATCGATCTATCATCTGTCAGTCTATCATCTACAGATACTCTACATCTGTCTATCTATTTATCCATCAATCATCTAATCTAATCTATCCTCTATGAGCTATACAGGTAACTAGCTATAAATAAATCTATATATCTGTACATAAATGCATACACATATAGAAAATATATGGGTGTCTATCCAATCTATCTACCTATCTATTTATTCTCTCTCTCCATCCATAAAATCATCTATTCTATCATCTCTATCATCAGTCCTCTATCCATTTGATCTATCCATCCATCTATTATCTATTCTGTCATCTATTTCTATTTTTCTATTATTCCTAGCATCTATACCTATTTGTCATTTATCATTTATCCATTTATTTATCAATTATCTATTGTCTTCATTCATTTGCCATCTATTATATTTATCTATCACCTATCCTGTTTTTCTATCATCTATATCTATCTATAATCTGTATGTCATCTACCTACCTACCTACCTGTTTAATTATTTATAATCTATCAGTGTATTATCTATTACCCATCTATTAGCTATCAGTTTATTTATAATCTGTCAGTCTATCATTCATGTATGCTATCCTTTATCCATCTGTTATCTATGAATCTATTTATTGTCTATTCTTTATAATCTATCAGCCTGTCATCTATTCTATTTTTGATCTATTATCTATTATTGATCCATCTATTATCTATAGATATATTTATAATATGTCTATCATTTATTCTATCACCTATTATGTATGTACATATGTATCTATCTATCTATCAATCATCTAATTGTCTATTAATCTATAGGACCCATATCCTGTGTGGGGCCAGAGCTGGGTCCCATTCCACTTGACTACTTCAGCTCCAAAGCCCTTACCTGGCTGCCCTGACTCCACACCAACTCTCTTCAGCCTCCTCTGGCTCTGATACCCTGTTAGGTACCCTTATTCTGAGACCCACCCCCTGCAGATGCTTTTCCACCCTGCTTGGGACCTGATGGCCTGCATGGGGAATCTACCTTTCATGCAAAGGCCATCTTGACCTGCCTGAGCCCCACAGCCACACGGCCTCCCCCGTGAGCCCTCCTCCCTGCTTCTGTCCCTGCTCTGGGTCCTTGCACTCCTTGCCTCGGTTGCCACCGTCACCTTACTTGACCTTGACTCATGGCGTTTGGGCCTAAGCATTGGAGAGAGGAGCAGAAGAGAGAGAAGGACAGGAAAAGAGGAAAGAGAAAAAGGAAGAGACGAAGTCAATTCTGCTAAGAGAATGAAACTTTTGAAAGCGCTGTTAATACTTAAGCATTTGTCCATGGTGCAGAGAAAGAAGGAATTCACTAATTCATGTTAGAAGCTAAGGTAGCAAGATAGTAATTCTGAAATGGTACTTCAGATTTTTCTGAAAATTGCCCCTCTATGCAGAGAGGATGTGAAAACCAATTCTGAGCCCAGGATAGAAGGTTGGTGAAAACTCATGCAAGCATTTAAATGTATGTGGGCTGTTCTTTCTCTTGTTCACCTGTACCAAGGTGCTTGAAACTAGGGGATGTGAAGAAAAGCAGATGACCCAGAAGAAGGGCTCTGGGACCACTTCAAATAACACTTTTCATTTACACAGAAATTATAGAACTGACGTGAGCTGAGTCTGTGCACTGTGCCATGTTGCCAGCGTAGCCAGCTCTCCTTTCCTTCTCCATGATCTTTTGGGAGCTCGATTCCCGAATTCTGGAGCAGCGCGGACCACACAGGAGTTTTCAGGAAGGGCTGAATGTCTTGAGATTTTTCTTTGGCTGATTCATGGGGTGTTTTTTGTTACGGGCATCCTCCTGATTAAAACTAATAAATCACAGCTTGTTTAAGTGACAGTGATGGTTGGATTGTAGTTTTTGCTTCGGGGAAATCTGTTATGGAGAAAATCAATTCACACTGTCTGTAAGAAAAGGAACAGGTCAAACACTAAGACAGGGACAGAATCCTTTAGCAGCTAGTTAGCCGTGGATGTCATCCGCAGGTGCCTTCACTGTGCTCTAGTGGACACCCAGGTCTTTACTGAAGTCACTCTTTTCCCAGAGTTTTCCACAGGGATGGTCATTTTTCTTCCAGGAGTGGAGGGAGGACCACGGTCTCCTTGTTCCTCAGGTGACACTGGAAGACCTTTCTTTCTCTCTCCTTCCTGAATCTTCCAGCTTTGATGACTGTAGCATCAGGTTCTATTGCCTCTTCAGCGTTTTATAGCCCCCTCATTTCCCAATGATCTTCGTATTAGTACAACTTTCTCCAAGACCCCTGCTGTTTTAATTTTCATAGTTTCAGTGGACATGAAGGAGATCTTCAAAACGCCGTGGCCTCCATTCCTGGAGCTCCTCAACTGTCTTATCCCGGATCCCACCTCTTCCAGCACCATGCATGGACCCTTCCAACAGCAGCCCCTGCCTCTCCGGCTCAAGGGCCACAGGCCAGGCATCCTTCCCTCCTACGGTGCCTGCAGCCCATCAAACCCATGACACTTTTATTTTTCACCATTTCTTGGTGTTCTTCCCAGCTCTATGTGCAGCTTTCCCTTCCTAAGCTTAGAGTCCATTGTTGGTTCTTACCAGGATTCTCCTGCCCCCTCTGTCTCTTCATTTGCTTGTTTCTACCCATGCCCTCCTACAGGGCAAAACGCCTGGCCCAGTGTTCTTCATCTGAACTGCAGGACACAGAAAATGATTCAATGGCATTTTTTTAACTGACTTGAGCATGGTGCACAACTAGTATCATTTTCAATACAGAGCAGAGCAATTAACTTGATGGAACCTGGGCGGACGGAGGCATGGTTAAGATAATCCTTTAAAACATACGGGCACTGCGCTGCTAAAACCTTGCAGCCTTCCAGCCTCACTCAATGTGGAAGCCCGAGTCCTTGCAACAGCTTAGTCATTGCGTGACCTGCCTCCAGCACCCCAAACCCTTTCATCTTACCCCCACGACCCTCCTCACTTTCTCAGCTGCACTCCTGGCCTGGGGCTTTGCGGTCCTGCCCGCTTTGCCTGGGAAGCTCTTCCCCAGATACCCACATGGGTCACTGCCTCCCATCCTGGAGTCTGATGGGTCTCATGTGCCCAGCGAGGACCTCTGGTCATCCTTCGCCCTTCACTCCTCACACGTGCCTGGCCCTCCCTCTACTTTTCATTTTCCATCTGGCCTGATTGTCTTTCAGCAGACCACATGCTTCTTTATTATGCTTATGACTTATTTTCCCATGGCCTTCAGCCAGGTTGTGGGTCCCACATAGGCAGGGTCTGTCTGTTTTACTCACGGCTACATTTTAAGCACCCATGGGAGTTCTCCTGAGAGCTGATAAAGAACTGTTTATTTGATGAATGAAGAAAAGAGAAAGTGTCTTTCAAAAGAGATGCCTCTGTGGCCCACTCAAATCACAGCTATTCAGTGATAAAAGATGTAACATGTTAGTGTGTGGAGTGTGACCCATGTGACAGGTTAGTGTGACTCATGTGACATGTTAGTGGAGTGTGATCCATGTGACATGTTTGTGGAGTGTGACCCATGTGACATGTTAGTGGGGTGTGATCCATGTGACATGTTTGTGGAGTGTGACCCATGTGACATGTTAGTGG
>PVKP010006691.1:0-63658 GCA_004027715.1 Plecturocebus donacophilus | reverse complement strand
TGTGATCCATGTGACATGTTTGCGGAGTGCCTCCATGTGACATATTAGCATGTGGAGTGTGATCCATGTGACATGTTTGTGTTTGGAGTGTGATCCATGTGACATAGTAGCATGTGGAGTGTGACCCATGTGACATGTTAGTGGTGTGTGATCAGTGTGACACATTAGTATGTGAAGTGTGATACCTGTGACTGTTCCTAAAGCTCATCTGGGAATGTCGACCCAGGAAGCTCTATTTAAAAATATAATTTCCAAGGTAATTGGATGACGCCCGTCCTTTCACCCTCTCCCAAGCCCCAGATAAAATGGCTTGGGGATGAAATATACGCAGGCTTCTTGTGTGACTTCAGCATTCTTCCCCTGCCTCTGAGCCTGGCTGCAGCCTCTGCCACCGTGGAGCCCAGCGGCTCTGTGAAATCCACAGAGAGGAACTGCAGCGTTGTCTTCTGCTTCAAAGCCCCCTTAGGATTTTTGCTTTGTACGGATCACGTAGCACTTGGGACATCTCATTTGTGTTCTCTATTGTTCTTAAAAATATTCTTTGTCCTCAGTATCTTGTGCATGCTTCCCTTTGTGTTTTTGTATACCAAATGCTTAGCAATCAGTAAACTTGTGATGATGATGAAAACTGGAAAAAACAGTGAGAAAAACAGAAAGAAAGGATCGCAGATCAAACATGACTGAGAAATGAGACACAATCCATGCTCGCCTCCGACTCGGTTCAGTTTGTGCTTTTCTGGGTGTGGAGTCACTGTGGACAGGAAGAGAGTGAAGAAAGCTCATCTAGGGTGGGGGTGGCAAGGGGAGTGGGTGGCAGAGGGAACGAGGCCAGCAACCCACAGGCTAATTTATGGGGAAGATGGAGGATGCTCAGTGTAGTGGATCTTCTGAAATGTAAATGGCAGTGGGATAAATAAGTATATATCTGAGGCTGCAAAAAGACAGCCTCTGAAGCTAATGACAACATAATGATCAAAGATATCAGTGTGGTCTGAACAAGCTAACAGCCTGCGTCTCTATAGTGGCAGCCTCTCCCATTGCTGCTGAGAAGCTCCAGAATTAATCTTGACAACATTCTGGTAAAAAATTGATTAAAGTATAAAATGACTCTGCTGGCTTTCTCTTTCTTATTTTATTCCACTTGCTAAGTTGAACAAAAAAGCCTCAAATACAAATCCCCAATTCACATAGGAACTGGTAATGTGAGCCTGTTATTAGGGTGAGCAAACCTGATGTGGAATTAAAAATGCCTAATTCGTGATTGAACATTTTTTTCCCCCGCACAATATCATGTTATATGGCCTCATACCTGGGTACAACACACCTCTGATCAGGAGCAAACCTCTGGCTGGCCGGTCATGATATTAAGCAGACATTACTACAGATAGTGCAGATCTCATCAGATCCCGAACTCCTGGAGCACCCACCCTTTGTATCCACCACTCAGCAGCTAATAATGTACTCTCTTGTAATAGCTCCAGTGTTCTGCAGTAAATCGTTTTTTTAAAAAAAATTAGAGGTAGCATCTTGCTGTGTAGCCCAGGCTGGAGTGCAGTGGTGCAATCAGAGCTCACTGCAGCCTCAAACTGCCAGACTCAAGCAATTCTTTCACCTCAGCCTCCCGAGTAGCTGGGACTACAGGTGTGCACTGCCATGCCTGGCTAACTTTTAACATTTTTTTGTAGAGACGGGGCTTCCCTATGTTGCTCAGGCTGGCCTCAAACTCCTGAGTGCAAGTGTTCCTCCCACCTCAGCCTCTTTAGTAGCTGAGATGAGGGTGCATACCACCATTCTTGGTTAATTAAAAATGTTTTTGTAGCGATGAGGTCTCCCTATGTTTCCCAGGTTGGTCTCAAACTCCTGGCCTCAAGCAATCCTCCCGCTTTGCCTCAGAAAGGTTTTTGAAATCTCTCTCCTTTTTAAAGCATGTCATATGTTTGTACCTTGCATCTCCAGCTGTAGAAGCTTCTGGGAATCAGAGCTACTGATGGGCATCTATCAGTTTTACATACTGCCAGCCTTCCTAAATCACAGAAACTCAGAAACTCAGGAGTCTACATACCAGACTGTAATATAGACACTGGAAGCCACACGTCTCTGGTGTTGATACTCCCCTCCCACGCCCCCCTCAAGATGGCTGTCTGGTCCTGATGCTCCCCTCTCATGCCCTCCACAAGATGGCTGACTGTAGTCCTCTGATCCCTGTCTACTGTCTTGGTCTTACTTGTGGACAATGGATGAGGCTTCTAAGGAAATCATTGTGTCTTGAGATAAGGTCACTTTAGGGAAGCCAAATTAAATCATTCCATCAGCTGGTGACCTATATGCTGATTAAAATTAAGTAACATAACAGGCCCCACGTGACGTATTCCTCTAAATATACTGTAATTTTCCCTGTGCTTTGAATCACATCATCCTCCTTTACTCTCAAGAACAGACGCCACGCCTGGATCCAGGTCTTTGATGTGTCCACTGAAGAGCTGCAACCAGGTCATAAAATAGGTCAATTTTTAAAATATATGTCTTATAGGTCAGATGTATTTTAAAATGGCAAAATTGAGGTCAGATGCATGAGTCATTGTGTGGTTTTTTACTTTTGAATTCTGTCTCTAAGAATAAGGCAATCTACATCTCAAAACATTTATTTGCATAGGGAAGTTCAGGTTCTTGTCTACTCCCTCCTCATTCTCAATTTGTGAATATGCAACTACGAAGTTAAATTCCTTTTCCTTAATATTTTTCTGGGGTAAATACTGTCACATTGTAAGTTTCTTTATCTTGTTCATTAAATTAGCCAATTCCATGTGTCAGACATGGGATTAGTTACCTACTGCATCAGCCAGGATCCCCAAAGACACAGTAGGCTCTGACAAGGAGTAAGGGAAAGAGTTTAGTAAAGTGCTGTTTACAAAGGGGTGGGCAAGCTGTAGGAAAACCAACAAGCTGAAAGACAGTCAGGGACTTATAAGAATAGGGTGCATGACTGCCAGCTCTGGAGGGTGGGGTGGGAGTAGTTACAGAAGCTCAGGGTCAGCCCAGCCATATGGACAGCCTGGCTTGTCAAGGAAGGCAGCCCCCATGGAGTTCCCCACTGAGGGATGGTGAGAATGAACGCTCCACCTAACTCCTTTCATCTGTCTCCTGAGACTCCCCAGCCTCCCTGCCCACCTGGAGGCCACCGGGATGTGATGCAGGGCAGCATCTCAGAGCACAGAGCTGGGTGGGAGCGTGGGGCCACGTACGGGGAAATAAAGAAAAACCACCATGCTGCTGATACCAAGACACTCAACCTGATGGTCTTGTGATGAGATGGACATGCTAACTGCAATCTAAACAAGCAGACACACAGAAGGTCTTCTAACATCTGCCTGAAGAATGTGGGAAGGCTTCCTGCAGAAAAAACTCCTTAAACTGAGGTTGAAGTGTTCTTCAAAACACTGTATCCCTCACCTGTGAAAAATAACTAAATAACTAGTAACGAAGAATATCACTGAGAACTGAGGCCTTACGAGAGTTCCGTAGAATAGCAAGGTGTATGTTAACGTACTGTTCTGTAGAATAGCAAGGTGTATGTCAACGTACTGTTCTGTAGAATAGCAAGGCGTATGTTAATGTACTGATCTGTAGAATAGCAAGGTGTATGTTAATGTATTGTTCTGTAGAACAGCAAGGCGTATGCTAATTTAACGTTCTTTGCCACGGCAATGTGAAAACGCATATTCATGGGAAGAAAAAAAGACCAAGGAAAAGTAGAAGTTATTTCAGCACCAGTGCACCCCAGGAATAGGGATTTAAGTAGATGAACTCGGGAATAGTATCAGCTGATGAACTGGCTTGGAGAAATCAGCTAAGATAAGCTAACTGAAATAATTTTTACCTAAGCAAAAGCTAACCACATGTTAGAAATATGAGGTAAATCAAGAAACCCAAAATACACTGGTAAAATGAGCAGGCCAAAAATAGTCTATAAGTATTTTGTCTGTGTTTCTGCTAGGAGAGACCAAACGAAGCAAAGAATAAAATATTTTGAAGATATCCTACAGGCTTGCACTTTGGCAGAATTCTGAATAAATAATTTAAGTGCCTTGGTAAGCAGAAAATGATTGTAAAGAAGAAAAAAAGCAAAAATGTAGAAGGATTAATTAAAAGCCTTAATGCTAGTAAGTGTTTAGAACTCATGCTCAAAAATGTCACCTAAATTTTTTTAAAGATCTGGAGAATAAACTTGCAGTGAGCTCTCAACAAGTCCAACTGGACAGCATAGGGTCTTCATCAGGGCAGCACAGAGCGTTGGCACCTGCCAAGGAGCTCGTCATTCTACTTGGTTAGTTTTCTGTCTTGATGTCCCTCTTTTCCTGTAAGACTTTAAGTCTCTTGCAGGCAAGGATCCTGACGTATTCCTCTGGCGCAGTGACTTGTAGATGGCCACAGCTCCAAAAAAAAATCACCCTAAGGGCATGTTTACTGAGCTTTTACTGAGAGATCAGGCTTCATAAAATACCGTGGGTTCTTTGTTGAGAGGGTAAATGCTGTCATAAAGAATCAAGCAATTCTTCAAGGGCTCTTCATGTCTCTGGCAGTGGTTAAGAGAAATGCGCTATCATCGGAAGTACTTTGACAGTGATGGGTGAGAACGGCTGTATCCAAGACAGGATCTGATGTTATTTATAGCATTTTAATGGGTAAATAGGAAGAGATGTGATGAAAAAGACGTGGAAACCAGCATGAGAGACGAGCTGAAATCTATCATAAATGGGAAAGTAGATCATAATGCTGACAAATCTAGTTGAGAATGATAGTTTGAGAAAGGGATTGAGAAAAGATAGTTTCCTCCTATTCCATTCTGACTGGGCAAAGAAAAGGTAAGCTATTCCATAGGTAGGAGGAGGAAAATAAGTCAAAATCCAAGGAGAACAAAGGTGAATTAAGAAACGAGTTATAAAGATGCTACATTAAATATTTACTACAATTTTTCTAGCTAGGAGGTAGAAAACTCATTCCAGCTAAATTAATCAATCATTTTATTGAGTCACTGCAGTGCCTCAAAAACAGGTTTAACAAGTGAGATATTGTTATGCCCAAAGACAGTCCAGTTTTCTCTTTATTAATTTAACATGCTGTATTTTTTTTAGCACTTTCTTGTTAATAAAATTTGTTTATTCCAATACCATATTTAATCCCATGATAATCCTGTGAGGTTGGTATCTCTTTCTTACAAATGAGGAAATGGAGGGTCAGGGATTCATACAGTGGAATTCACATATCTACTTAATGGCAGAACTGAGGTTCAAACCTGGCCTTCCCATGATAGCCTTAGCATTCATTTCACCACACTAAAATTTGGTTCTGATGAATATTTATGGATTGGATAGAACAAGTGATAAAAATAATCAGTAGTTTGGTTGACATTTATTGCAGAAATATAATACAGAAATATCTTTTTCTCATACCTGAATGATGAGAAAGTATTTTATAAAAAAATAAATCAGAACCCAAGATTATCTTTGAGGATCTCATGTGGAAACACCCTCTATAAGGAAGCAGTGCAATGCAGGGGTTAAAAACATAGACTTTGTCAGGCAGACCTTGGCTGGAGGCCTGGCTTTGCCACCAGTTTCTTCTGTATCCTGCCACTGGACATCTTCAAGCTTTTTTCCTCATCTTTCAAGTGGTTAACTTCCCGATCGTGTTGTTCTGGAATTTAAGCAAGACTAAACCTAAAAACTTGGCAAGGTTCTAACATAGTATTCAATGAAGAGTGATGGTATTATCATATCAGTATTCCTAAAATGCTGTGGTAGATTATTATAATGGTTTCCCTTTGGGGTCGTGCCTCCCTCAATCCACACCCCTGTGGCCTCTTTCCTGCCACCATATTGACTCCATGCAATTTGCTTTGGCCAATGGGAGATGAACACAACTGAAGCAAGCATATTCTTGACCAACGTTTGCACAGCTGCGCTTACTCTCTTGTGTTGCTGGGGTGTTTTTCTCTACGTGAAGAAGCCAGGACTTGTTCACTGGAGACAAAACCAGCTGTCAGACAAGGGACTGAGGATGCCCTAGACCAGAAGCTACAGTTGAGCTATCAGATGACTGCACCTACGAGTACATCGAGGTGCAAGCCAGAGAAAAACTGTCCAGCTGAACCCAGCCCAAACTACAACCTACAGAATTATGGGCTCATAAATAGCTGCTTTCAGATAGTAAGTTTTAGGATGATTCATTATCCAGGAATAAATAAATAAAATTTAAAAAGTAACTGGTACCTTGAAGCGGGATGCCATTGTAACCAAAACCCAAATGTGTGGTACTGGCTTTGGAACTGAGTGATGACTAATGGGTGGAAAAATAGTAAAGAAACGTCTACAGAAGGCTGGGAAAAGAATGACATGTGTGTAGTGTTATGAGAATTAACAAAATGTTGTCTCCCATATTCTGAGGGGAACAACCCCCTAATGAACTTGTTGATTAGAGCTACCAACTTATATGTAAATAAGATGTTGATAGTTTGTTGGATGCCTGTAGGTCTAGCGTAAAGTACTGCAAGAGAAAGATGATTAAGGAAGAAACTCTAGTTTTCCAGCAAACTTTAGCGAAAACATAAAGACCTCAGTACCTGCCAGCTGGGAAAATAAGATTTTCAAAGTAAGAAAGGATCTCAAATCGTGATTAAATCAAATATATGGCTACAGAGCCCCTTTAAAACTGTTCACAAAGATGTAAAGCAAAGCTAGACAACAGACTTCTAAAAATATTAAAGGAGTTGTTTAAAGTGTCAAGACATGCTCAACATAGAAAAAAGTCTTTCTCAAAAAAAAAATTAGGATATAGGTTATAGGGTTTTTTTTTTTTGGTCATGGAATGAACTTCAATAAGATACATCAGGAAGCCATAAAGTTTTTAAAGAAATTGTGTCAGTGTAGACCAAAAGGATTGTGACTGTTCAGAAATTTTTAAAAAGACCCTGGCTTTCTAACTTTGTATAAGGAGGCTTTAGGCTAAGAAAGCTACTCAGCTGCAAACAACTCCTTTTTAGAAAAAGAAAGATGTCTTAGAGGATGGAGCCAAAAGGTCAGAAGGAGGAGCTGAGAGCCGTGGAGAACAGTGCATTGAGGTGTCACTCTCAGCTAGCAAACATCAACCCTTGTCAGAAATATGCCCCTGCTGGGGAACTGGCGAGGTGTGGCTTTCTGGGTTTCATGGTTACCATGGTCTGATGAATGCTTTGCACTTCTCAGTCAAGTAGGCATGCCTGTTGCCGTTATCTGCTCTTTGTCTTAATGCAACGAGAGGAACTCTGGCTGGGAAGTTGAGCTTGAAGAATCTCATCAGCCTCTAAACCCCATGCAAACCACACGGTTGTGGATTTGGGACCTGATTCAGTGATTGGATAGATCTTGGCATCTTGGGAGGAGATGAGTGTGTTTTGTAGTTAAAAAGACGCAAGTCATTGGCGTTGAGGGTGGGGCATTGTAAATTTCTGCAGTATTAGTCCCCATTGGATATCTTCCTGGATTTATATACTTGGACAGTCCCAGTCATATAGACTCTGGGCTTAGACGTGAAACTTTATTTGGCTGATGAAACATTAACATACGATGCAAGCAGCTGATGGAAATGAGCTTTCTCACTGGGGAATTCCCTCTCTTGATCCCCAGACTCTTCCTCCTCTATAAGCAGAAGCACAGGATAGTCTCCTGAAGAAATATGGCTCAGGTGCCTGCCAACATCAACTACCAGACACGTGAATGAGGTCAACCAAAAGACTAGCTACAGAGGTGACTCTGTGGATACCAGCAGAAGAGTCACCCAGCTGAGCCCAGTTCCAGCTACTGACCCACAGAATCCCAAACTAATGAGATTTTCTAAGCTACCAAACTTTCAAGGTGGTTTGTTATGCAGCAATTGATGAAATAATATGAATTATCCAGTCTCCAACCTGCCAAGACTCCTATGCTACTAAAACAACAGTTAAACTAGAAGTATCCAGGGAGATGTTCTTGCAAAGTGAAGTTCCCAAATACCTAGCAACAAGGAAAACTGCCAAGTGAGAGACAAAGAGCTTGAAGACGTGCCATGACACATTCATTGTGTTTCTTTAATTTTCCACACAGAACTCTTGTGATTGATTCCCAGTGTCATCAAATTGCCAACTTTTTTTTCTATGAAAAAGACTGTACTGAGAGAAACAACAAAAGACAGAAGAGAAAAAACACAGAGTTAAAACAAAGAAGATAGGAAGAAAAAGAGAAGTTAGCCATGGTAAAAGCAGTGTCCTATAGGTAGATACTTAGAGGGGAAGACATGTAGGAACAGAAAGACCCTGCTGGACACATCAGGACCTTCTGCCTCTTCTACCAGTTTTCTTTAACTTTCAATAGTAGCATTTCCAAGGCAAAACCCAGCCTTTCTATAACAAAACCCTCTTCTACACAGCATATCCACATAAAACAATTTTTTTTGCTCCTGTAGTGGTCACTGGTTAGAGATCATCCTGGGAATATTTCGCAGAGAATTCTTTAAGCCATCATTGATTAATTGCTCTGACTTGTGTATAAATCTGAAGAAGAATGACGTATGCAGAAGTTCCCAAATTCTCTTGACTTTTCATTTCCTCTCTTCTTGGCTATCAGATGGATCTCTTCTTTGTTTACCTGAGTTTTGTCCTTTGGAGGTAGGTCTAGGGCATAAGTCTTCTTAGTTCTTGATTTAAGGAACTGGGGAGAAGAGACTGTCATAACTGGCTGTGTAATGATTTTCTGAGACCTGTTTCTCCCCTGTGCACATCTAGACTTGGAGTAGAGATGGTAATAAGAAGCCCGTTTCATACTGGATCTAAGCTGGATTCTTTAAAACATTTTTTGGTAGCAATAAAGCAAATATTTTCCTCTTCATGTCTCCTTCTTAAATTTTTCAGAGTCAGCAATGGGTGTGTGATTGCCAATCATAGATACAGTCAGCAGGAAACACATTGGAAATAATGTGTCCTTGTACCAATAAATAGGGATTAGATTAAATCTGAGTATAATGTAAAGAGAAGTACATGGATTATTGTTCATGAGTTAATAATAGCTATCAATTATTGGCCAACTGCTGTGTCTTATATCTCAAATATATCTAGACAGGATTTTTAATGATATCCATGTAAGTTACCTCTATTCTTAATAAATGTTGAGTGACATAAAAACTAGAAAAATTTTTTTAAAGTTAAAATTTTAATGTTATGTTCACATGTAATAAATCCTTTATTTTGAGCAAAAAAAAAAAAAACCTTCGAGTCATCATATTTTCACCAAATATGCAAAATGGGACTCACTACTATTCTTATTTTATAGATGAAGAAACCTCTTAAGACATTAACTTCTCCAAAGTCCAGAAAGTTGCAGAAATAGAATTCAAACCGAGTCCATCCCAACTCCATGCCTGAGCTGGTATTTCCTGAGCTATTTCCTACCATGTTGTGCTACCTCTTTATCTCGATTTTCCTTCCCCCCTTCCCCTCCCCTTTCCTCTCCTCTTTCCTTCCTCTCTTCCTTTCCTTCCTTCTTTTCTTCTTCCCCTCCCCAGCCCTGATGTTCCCTCCCCTCCCATCTCCTCTCCTCTCTTTTTCCTCCCTCCCTTCTTTCCTTCTCTCTCTTTCTTATGAAGGAAATCTCAGAAGCAAAATTTCAGATACGGTTTATTCAGAACAACAGAAGGGCTGTGTTTCTCTTCTCCACAGTAGTAAATGCAGTGATTAAGATAATAAAATTACTCATCTTTGTCACCATCGTCCAGATTAAAGAGCTGTCTGAACACTGAAACAGCACTTTTGTGATTAGGCTGATTGGTATTTATGATCCTTAATGAGACATAATACAGTCATTTGTGCAAACTATGAGCATATCCTCAGCCCAGGTTGTCACGTAGCCAAGTGGAAATTACTCGGGGTGCAGACTGCATCACAGCAGTGCGTGTCCTGCAGGAGCAGGGTTTCAATAGCTGCCAGGTAGCTAATGCATTCACTCAAAACTGTGCTTTGCTTCTACCTAAGATCTCTGAATCTATCTAAATATACTTTTCAAATCTTTTATACTTTTATTTTGGGAGAACATAGATTTTTTGAGAGAACATGCACATGTAAGAAATAATACAAAGATACCATGTGCCCTTTACTGAAATTCTCTCAATGATAGCATTGAGCAAAGCCATAATATGATATTATAATAGTGTGTCTACATTAATACAATCCACCAATCTTGTTCAGATTTCTCCAGTTTTACCTGTACTTGCACTCATTCCTGTGTGTCTGTGTGTGTGTGTGTGTGTGTGTGTGATTTATCACAGGTGTAAGTTTGCGTACCTGCCACCACGGTCAAGGTGCAGAACATCTCTTCACCACAGGGACCCTTTGAGTTGCTGCTTTCTCCTCACCTCCCCAAACCTCCTCCTGTCTTTAACCCTATTTGTTGCTAACATGCTTTCTGTTTCTATAATCATGTAATTGAAGAATGTTATGTAAGTGGAATCAGACAGTATGTAACCTTTTGGAATTAGCCTTTTTCTTTTCACTCAGCATAACTATCTGAAGATTTATCTCAATTGTTGCATGTATTGAGATTTAGCATCTTTTTATTGCTGTAAAGTATTTCATAATACACATGTAGCATATTTCATTTACCTGCTGAAGGACGTTTGAGTTGTTTCTAGTTTTTGCTGTTAAGAATAAAGATCACATCAACATTTATGTGTAGGTTTTCTTGTGAATATGTATTTAAGTTTTGGGGGATAAGTGCCAACAATGCAACTGCTGGGTTATATGTTAATTACACAGTTATTTTTATAAGACATCACTAAACTCTTTCCCAGAGTGGCTGTACTGTTTTACATTCCCACCATAATGTATGTGTGACCCGTTTCTTTCCACTCGTGCCAGCATTTTGTGCTATCACTATCCTTGAAGCCATTCGGACAGGTGTGCAGCGTGGTAACATCCCATTTTGATTTTGGCATGCATTTTTCTGATGACTAATGAAGTTAAACACCTTTTCCTGTGGTCACATGTCATCTGCATGTCTTCAGTGGAATATCTGTTCATATACTTTTGCTTATTTTCTAGTTTGATTGTTTCTTACTTTTGAGTTTTGAGAGTTCTTAGTACTTTCTAGATACTTATCCTTGACCTTTTTTATGTAGTTTGAAAACATTTTCTCCCAGTCTGTAGCTTGTCTTTTCATCCTCTTAACAGGGTCTTTTGCAGAACAAAACTTTTAATTTTGATGACATGTAAGTTATAAAATGCACCCTTTTATGGATTATAATTTTGATGTTAAACTAAGAACCCTTTGCCTCATCCTAGATTCCAAAGATTTTTTTTCTATTTCCTCTACAGATTTTATGCTTTGCATTTAGCTCTGTGATCCATGGAGTTAATTCTTGCATCAGATGTGAGGCTGAGGTCGGCACTTTTATTTTATTCATTAATGTTCAGCTCTTGTAGCACCATTTGCTGGAAAGGCTAGGCATTGGCGTCTTTGTAAAAAACATACTAATAATGTGGTATAACTATGTAGATCTATTTGTGAGTTCTCTCTTCGATTCCATTGATTTACATGTCTATCCCTTCACTAATACCATACTGCCTGGATTATTGTCACTCTATAGGAATCCTTCATGTGGGGTGGAGGGCACCCCCTCATTATTTTCTTCAAGGTTGTTTTAGCTATTCTAGTGCTTGTGTCTATCCATATAAATTTGAGAATGTGTTTGTCCACGTCTACAAAAATCTTACTGAGATTGTGATAAAATTTGCATTAAACTTATATGCAGGTTTGGGGGAATTGGCCCCATTACTATGTTGAGCCTTCCCATAGAGGAACACAAGGTCTCTTCACTTCTTATGTCTTCCACCATTTCTTTCTCTTGTATTTTGTAATTTTCAGCATACAGATCTTGGACATGTTCCATTTATACCTAAGGATTTCATTGTCTGTGGAGCAGTTTTAAACAGCTTATGTTTTCAGTTTTAATTATTATATACTTATTGTTAGCATATAGACATCAAATTGATTTTTATGTACTGGTCTTGTATTCTGTGACCTTGCTAAATCACTGGGTTGATTCTGGGAGGGTTTTTCTTTTTTGAAGGTTCCTTGGCATGTTCTGCATAAACTGTCATGCCACCTGCAAACAGAAACACTTACATGGTCATCCTTGCGTCGTGCCTGATATTAGGGGGAGACGTTCAGTCTTTCAGTAACCATGGTGTTAGCTGTAGGTATTTTAAAATCACTCTTTATGGAATTTCAGTACTTGCCATCTATTCCTAACTTCCTGGGAGTTTTTTGTTGTCATGGATGGATGTTGGATTTTGCCATTTGTGTGTGTGTGTATCAGCTGATATGACCACATGGCCTTTCTTCTTTTTGACCTGTTGACATGGTGAATGACATTGATGGATTTGAAATGTGGAATGAGCCTTGTGTTCTTGGAATACACCCTACTTGGTCATGGTGTGTAATTCTTCAGGATTTGATTTGTTAGTATTCTGTGGAGGAGTTTTGTGTCTTCAGCTTATGAGTAATATTGGTCTGTAATATTGAGAAGTCTCCCAGCTTGTGGTACTCCGTAACAGCAGCCAGAGCAGACTCCGATGGGGCCTGTCCTCTGCCTACATCTATTCAGATGGGCTGGGAATTAGAGGCCCCTGCACCGTGATGTTCTTGAGGAATGTGGACCCTTCCCCATGGCACTCTCATGCCATTCCCCTTCGTGCATTATATCAGTGCATCACATAGGCAACTGTGATAGTAGGGGCTGTGCAGTGCGTCTTCGATCTCATGTCATGGCTCTTCCCCTGCACATGCCATGCCCTCTGGTCATAGTGAGTGCTTTTCACCTGCCATGCACATGGTGAGTATTTGTGAACACTGGGTTCTAATGTAATTCAGAGTTTTGGAATGTCAATAAAGAGTAGAGCAAATTATGCACCTACAAATAAAATCATGCAACAACTCAAGAATCAGTGCTAGAAACCAGGATATATATATATATATATATATATATATATATATAATATATGCATATATAGTGCATATATATTGTGCATATATAGTGCATATACGCACAAATATATATAATATATAATATATGTATATATGCACAAGTGTACATATATACATACATATATGTATATGCACAAATGTACATATGTATACATGCATATATGCACAAATATACATGTTTTATATTATATATTGCTGGGAAGTGTTTTTCCTTATTAGGAATGACCTCCAGCTCACCTCTGAATTACTCCAAGTCTGTATCTGAGGAGGGACTTAAAAGAGAAAAGGGGAAAGACATTTCCATTCTGCTGTAAAATGCAGAGGAACTTCTGTTCCTGTGTTAGTTTACTGAGGGTAATGGCCTCCAGCTACATCTATGTCCTGCAAAGGACATGATCTCATTCCTTTTTATGGCTGCATAGTATTCCATGGTGCACATGTACCACGTTTTCTTTATCCAGTCTATCATTTATGGGCACTTATAAGTAGGAGCTGAACAATGAGAACACATAGATACAGGAGGGGAATCATACACCCTGGGCCTGTGGGGCGAGGACGCAGGGGAAGAGGGAGAGCATCAGGATAAGTAGCTAATGCACACTGGGCTTAGCACCTAGGTGATGCGTTGATAGTCGCAGCAAACCACCATGGCACATGTTTATCTGTGTAACAAACCTGCCCATCCTGCACATGTACCCCAGAACTTAAAATAGAAATTAAAATAAAAAAAAGGTAGAGGAACTTACGTGGAAGTTTTTATTGTCATGTGCTCTCCCCTTCATAAAGGTATGGATTACATTGGTTTTTGATATTTCACTCTGTTCAAAACATGGCCTTATCTCCCTGTTAGTGCCTACAGGAGATTACTTATGACACTTAACGTTTACTCAACTTCCTATTAGCAGTTCCTATCTGGTGAGTTTGTTTAGAACTAAGTGAAATAGGCTAATTTCCTGAAAAATAAATACCCCATTATAAACTTTAACTCCTTTGACAATTGTTGATCTCTTATATTATCTTCTTTTTTTTTTTTTTTTTTTTTTGAGACAGAGTTTCACTCTGTCACCTAGGCTGGAGTGCAATGGCGAGATCTCAGCTCACTGAAACGTCTGCCTCTCGAGTTCAAGCGATTCTCCTGCCTCAGCCTCCTGAGTAGCTGGGATCACAGGCACGCACCACCATGTCCCACTAAGTTTTTGTATTTTTAGTAGAGATGAGGTTTCACCATGTTGGCCAGGCTGGTCTCGAACTCCTGACCTCAAGTGATCTGCCTACCTCGGCCTCCCAAGTGCTGGAATTACAGGTGAGAGCCACTGTGCTCAGCCTCTTATATTATCTTGTTCAACTTGATAAGCAAGATTATTTTGGTACTTAAGCTGAAAATGTCTGCAATGAAGATGAGGCCATGGAGATTTGAAGTATTAGTGCTGGTTCCATCTAGATCTGTTCATGTAGATATACAGAATTTATGCGGAGTTATCTGGATATTTGCCAACTCAGTTTTCTGTGTCCCCTTCCTGGTGAGCTTCATGTATTAATATTTGGGACTTCTGCTGAGTTTGTCAGCCTGCTGGGCTGGCTCTGCTTAGTACAATTCCTTTATACCTTGAAAGGATTAGTCTTCATATAGAGACTATCTGTTACAGTGCTTAAGTATAAGAGCGAGAAAAATACATTTTAGGTTGGTTCAAAAATGTTTGAGAAAGTCTGAGAATATGTATTTCACAGGGGCGAATAATGAAGCCATTTGCACTGCGAGACTTCCTTTTCTTATTGTTTACATTTATCAATATAAATCTTCAGTCAGGACACACTGATTACCTGTGCATATTAATGTCCAACTACTGCAAGTTATTACAGTATCTCAGAATTCTGGGGCTATCTGTAGATCTCTTCTAAACTCTTGGATGAAAATTTCCTGAGATGAGTTATTTTTTTCCCTTGACAACACAGTCTGGGCAGGGACCATTCACTCTCCAATCACATATGTCTGTACCTGTGTCCGTTCACTTCTCAAGGTTATGAAGAAAGGCAGAGATTGCATGTTAGAACTAATAGTGTGTCATATTCTGAAATCTTCTTTCTGGGAAATGTTTAAAAATAAGTGTGCATCTTTATTGTGTATTGTATGAAAATGTATTATACTATATATCTAAATAACCCATTGACCTTAGAATTATAATTCTCAAAATGCCATCAGAATTAATCTGTAATGCTTTATTGAACAGGATAGTTGGTCCAGGACATTGTTAATTAAGCACCATTTATTTCTTATTGCTTCAATGTAGGTGTTTCATTGATGACTAATTTTGAAATTCCCTTGAGGCTGTATTTCCCTCATCCCCAAATAGTTCTGTTTTAATAACACACATTTTCCATGTTTTAACTAAATATTATAGCAAACTAAGCAAATATTCTGTGATTCCTTTCTGAAGTTATTTTATTTGAACTTTTATTTTATAATTTGAGTCTTTCATGTGCGAGTGAAATGGTTTCTTCTCTCTGCCTCTTTTCTGTCCAGGCTATTGGAACTAGGAAATTGGAGTGGGGAGTAGTTAGAATATATGTCAGGTTTGTGATTTCATTAAAATAAAAACTTCCATAGAGCTCATCTTCAAAAATCTTGCAGTGGACTTTGGCTCCACATGTTTCATTGTGTTATGACCTGGTGACTTGGCGAGAGCTTTGCTCTTCTTGACCACGCTGAATTGGGATCATCTGGGTAAGGTGGACCTGTTCTAGTGCCAGAGTCTGACTCTCAGTGAAGACTGGGGATGCGACAGAAAGAACCAGTAGCAGACAGCTGCATTTCCAGAGCAGAAGTGATTGCTCTATCATCACATGGTTTATTTATGTGCTTTGTTGCTTATGTGTTTTACTGATTATTTGTTAAGTGTATGACCCTACTTACTAGACCATGAGGGACACATAAGAACAGGAGTTAGAATCAATCCATCAAATAGGCCCATACTTTCCTTGGGGAATGTCGAGGAATTATCAAGCAAATGTTTCCCGTCTGAAAATAGTCAGATGCATTTCTCCATTGTGGCTGATTCCCTGGTCCACAGACCCAGGGGTACTGCTATGGTCTGGATATTTGTGTCCCTTACATGTTGAAACCCAGCCCCCAGTGTGATGGTGTTAGGAGGTGGGGATTTTGAAGGTGATTAGGTCACAAGGGTGCAGCTCCCATGAATGGGATTAGTGCCCTTATTAGAGAGACCCCAGAAAGCTCCTTCACCCCTTCTGCCATATGAGGACACGGTGAGTAGATGAGAGTGGAGAAGCGTCCACACTGCACAAGAGCATCATGGTGCAGGGGCCTCATTCCCAGCCCGTTGGGAGAGTTGCAGAAAGAGGATTGTCACCTTAGTCTGCTCTGGCTGCTATAACAAAATACCATAAGCTGGAGGCTTATCAGCTGCAGAAATTTATTTGTCACTGTTCTGGAGGCTGGAAGTTCAAGGCCTTGGCAGATTTGGTGTCTGGTGAGGACTTGCCTCCTGGTTCACAGATGGCATCCGGTTCATGCTTACTCTATGCCAGGACTAGACCTGAGCTCTCTGGGCACTTGTGCACTCATCCTCCAGGACAGCCCCATGCCACTGGAGCCCGTATTACCACAACTTGAAGATGAACTGGATCACAGCGTGATTAAGTAACTGACCAAGGTCGCAGAGCTGCTAGTGGGTGAGAGAGATGGAGCCCAGCCTGCCTGGCTTCAGCACCCGTGAGTTTCACCACTGCACTGTGTTCCCTGACCTATCTTTTCTGACATGGAAATCGATCATCTTAATTAGGTCAACGGACTTCACAATGGACTGACCTATGTCCCTGATCTCTACCAAAAAAAGAAAAATAAATCATAACTCAGAGTTACAGGAAAAAAATGCTGCCTGCATGGCAGAGCATATTTATAAGGCAAGGAAAGAGGCATTATCAATGAAAACCTTTCTTCTGATTTGTGACTGCAAAAGGTTTTCAAAGAAGTTCTCAACCTTTCAAAATACTTTCAATGCCTTTCAGCAGAGACTAAGAGTGTGGAAAATGAAAGTGATGAAATTATGTTGATTGCATTAATGCCGTCTCCAATAGCAGAGAAGAGCTATCACTGGAAGTGGTGGGAAGGCGGGAGTGGACCAGAATTCATTATTTGATAGGCTTCATCTATTCCCGGTATTCTTTTTCTTTAAAAAAAAAAAAGCCATCTTTTCTCTTTCTTTGTGATGGAATCAATAGGAAAATATATTGGAATAGTGACATATATCATTTCATTGTTTTTCTGATAAAAGATTCGACTGAAGTTACAGCTGCCAAAAAGTTGTAATTCCCACCCCGGTTCTGAGTTCAGAGGAACTTGACTCAGATGTCACTGATTTGCTGCTAAGTGTGTGTGTGTGGGCGATTTCAGGTAACTAAATTAACTTCTTCCTTTTTTGGGGGGGGAAGGGATTTTTGTTCTGTTGCCCAGGCTGGAGTGCAATGGCACGATCTCGGCTCACCGCAACCTGCACCTCCCAGGCTTAGGCACTTCTCCTGCCTCAGCCTCCCGAGCAGCTGGGATGACAGGCACCTGCCACCACTCCCAGCTAATTTTTGTGTTTTTAGTAGAGATGAGGGTTCCTATCTTGGCCAGGCCGGTTTGAACCCTTTTCCTCAGGTGATCTGCCTGCCTTGGCTTCCCAAAGTGCTCGGATTACAGGACAGAACCACCACGCCCAGCCTGAATGAACTTCAGAAGTCACGAAACGTTTGACCCTATGGAACTGTGCGGACTTGATTTTCAGTCTGGGAATTGGCTTCAGGCTGAATGTCATTTTTCAGTTGGTGTCACAGAGGCCGAGAAGGGGACACAGGAACTTCTGCCGTCAGGAAGTTCTTTCTCTCACCAGGACTATTTCTGGTACTACAACTCTTCATATTTTTAAGCAGTACTATAGGTATCTTACATGCAGACTTTCGAATTTTTTTATAACTTACAGCTCCAAGGCATCCCTATAACTTCAGTAATTTTTATCAGGATACCAAATCAGACGTGTGATTTATGTTATTTTGTTTAAATGATTTGTTTTCTCACGTTAAGGGACATTTCACCTGTTTCAGACTTCCAAATCTGTGACATTTCTGTCTGCCACGCACAGGAAAGTTCTTTCATATTTGAGGAAGGGTGGGAGGAATACACACACACCAGAATCATGGTGGAAGACCTTGGTGGCACATTTGAAGTTCGCAGTGTGCCAGCTGGTGGGTGTACTCATCACACTGTCCAGGCTTACTTTGCACACCTGACTTTCAAAAGCATATTGCATATACTCACACTCTGGGTTCAAATGCCACTTATGCTACTGTTGCCAATTCCTTACCTTCTCTGTGCTTTCATTTCTTCATCTGTAAAATGGGGGCAATAGGCTGGGGGCAGTGGCTCACGACTGTAATTGTAGCACCTTGGGAGGCTAAGGTGGGCAGATCACTCGAGCTCGTGAGTTCAAGAACAGCCTGGCCAACATCATGACCGTCTCTCTACTAAAAATACAAAAAAAAAAAAAAAAAAAAAAAAAAAAAAATAGCCAAGCATGGTGGTACATGCTTGTAATCCCAGCTATTCAGGAGGCTGAGGGACAAGAATCGTTTGAGCCTGGGAGGCAGAGTTTCTCTTCAGATTGTATAAATCTGTTGCCTTTTAAAAAGTATTTGTACACACTCCACCCACCTCAGTGACACAAGTGCAGAAAACACCTTAACCCAGACTGGATTCTTCCCAGAGAGTTCTCTGGCTCTTCCCCGGTGTGCAGAGAGGAGTTGATGGCACACAGCATGGGAAGTGGGCATTCTGCGAAGCATCACTTGAGCCTGAACGAGATCATTTATCCGCGGACCTAACAGGAGACATGGCCGGAAAAGTAACCACGGCCCTCAGCTTTGGTAGTGGAGGAGGGAGGGGTGACATTTTCCCCTTGGTACTTTTTGATATTATTTGGATTGCTGTACTGAACGCACATCACTTTTGGAAAACTAATAGCCTCCTTTCAAAAACTGATCAACTCATAAAAATAAAATTTTTTGGTTGTGGGATTTTTATTTAGAACTGTTCTTTCTGATAATAAATTTGGCAAAATAATCAGTAGGCTGTTCAGGATGTTCATAGTCTGAAATAATGAAACCATATAATTTGGGAAAATGGGAACTCTTGTCTTTGTGTTCTGTATCGCAGGGGGAGGTGCATGGATCTAATTAAGTCCAAAGTAGCATCACATAAGAACAAGCCAGGATTTATTAATGATCAGGATGCCACGCAAAATTCATCTTCTTGACCTTAAATATCGAGATGACTGGAAAGAAATCCAATTTATTTGCTAAATCAAGAGATTGATTGTCTTACAGTAGTATCTCCTCTATGTATCCTAAGCCTCGCATTTATGATAATTTATTTGGAAAAATTAGCACATAAATATAATGTCAAGTTTTTTGTGGAGAGCCCACTCATCTTGAAATGTTCTCACTTGTGTCATGAACACAGGTGTGCTGTAAATTTAGATGACATCTTAAAAAATTTTTAATTATGATGAGACATAACAAGCCTTCACAGAAGAGGCTGTTCCTCTGTTCTGCTTGACCCACAGATATTGGTAAAACTGCCAGCTCCGAGTTCAGCCGCTTTCCATTTCACTATGTTTACATTTGCCTGTATTTTGTTGGAAAACAATGACTTTGGAGACAGGCAGATCTGGTTTAAACCCAAATTCTTTACTTTCCTCCCCTGTAACATAGGCCAACACGCCTCATCTCTCCAACCCTCCCTGTAAAACATTGATAATGGCACCATCTTAAGATTGATGACAATGTACATGTTTTGTCTGCCACAGTGTATGTGATCAATACATAGTAGCTATTATTCCTTGCGAAAAAATATCTACCTGATGATGGGATATTGGATTAAAAATCAACGAACAAGAATGGAGTAAATAGCTCAATTTTAGTCAATGAAGAAAATGTCACTTAGGGCACAGACACCCATCTTCTCTGAAGCAGGAGGTGATATCTTAGCAACCTTCCCAACAGAAGGGGAACATGTGCAGACAGTGAGATGGTGTTCAGAAAGGCATAGTGCCTTGTGAAAGCAAATCGTCTTTCCACAGGGGAAACGATCATCTAACAATACTTTATAATAATTCTCTATTGGTAAGACCTGTGGGTTTTACAGTTTCAGAACAAATGGAACTATGACTTACATCTTGCAATTTGCGTAGTTGATTTCATGTTCGACTGTGTTTTGTTCAATTCTTTCATTCTTGTTTTCTCTCTGGGAAAGAGGATTGCCCTCCAGCATGTGAAGAAGCAGGCTAGGCGAGAAGCTGGGGGCACAGAGCCCATTGCTAGGGTTCTGTGATGCCCACCAGTGTCTTGGAAGCACCTCTGCCTTTCCAACCTCTTTTTGACACTGACTCTTATTTTTTCCCCATTTATCCATCACCAGACAGGATTCCCTTCACCATGATAAACCATAGACTTCATCTGTTGCTTCTTCTATGAAGATATAGAAGTGCATTTCCAGGATCTAGAAGGTCGCCTGGCACATGGAAACAGCATAGGCACCATCCAGAGCAGCCTGGTCATCATGTAGTGACTGAACAAATGCAGGGCTTTAATCCAGTTCACACTTCACTGCATTGCCCTCCTGTGGCCAAGATAACTCAGCCATGGGGACCCAACAGTTGCTGAAAGGAGACAGCTGGCTTCTGCACATGCAGGGAATGTAGAGGTCGCTGTCAAACCTGAGATGCTTTTGAGACAGAAACCACACACAGGGACAGCAGGTGCATCCAGGGGCTGTTCCAGGTAGACTGGGGTGTGTGGTCACCCTAATCACAGGGCATGAGAAAGACAGTGGAGGCAAAGACACCAATGAATTGGTCCAAGTCAAAGCGGTCATATCCAATACGACAGGGGCTGGGGAGGAGCTGGGACGGCTCAGCTGAGGTTTGCTGGTTGAAAATTCCAGAGTGCAACTCTGGATAACTTGAGCAAAAGGGGATCAGTGGGGAGGAATCGGGGATGGAAAACTGGTGGGAGGTCAGGTGTGGCGCTGCAACGGCATGGACGGGCTCCTCTAGGAGTCAAGAACTTGAAGTCAATGGACCTCGGGATGCAGGATGATGAACAACGATGTGGATTTCAAAGGAACCACGGCTAATTGTCCTCTGTTTCTCTGCCCCAAGAATCCTAGTGGCAGGAAGAAGGCAGCCACCCGGCCTTGCTTGAGTCCATGAGCCTGCCTGCCCTCCCGGGCTAAGTGAGGCTCATGCCTGTTGAGTATTCAATTAGACTTCACATCAGAGAAAGCAGTAATTTCCCCAAGCGGAAACCAGGGTGTTTTCCACTCATTTTTACCTCTTTGGCCTTCCTCTTCTCCATGCAGAAATATGGTAGCTCCAACTGTGAGCACCAGCGATGATGAGATGCTCGCTCAGCCCATTTCTGCTTATTTGCTACTCATTAATCTCTCCCACTCTCGTCGTGATATCAGTAATAACTACTTAAATATAAATATTAATGGCATTAAACGCCATTCATATAAAGCTTTCGGATATGACCTTCTTTAACAAAAGGACAAGGCCGGGCCTGGTGGCTCACACCTGTAATCCAAGCACTTTGGAGGCCAAGGCGGGTGAATCACCTGAGGTCGGGAGTTCAAGACCAGCCTGACCAACATGGTGAAACCCCGTCTTTAAAAAACACAACACAACAAAACAAAAGGACAAGGGCTTTCCTCATGAAAGCTTTCTGTTACCAAATTGAGGACATGATCGAAGAGTTCAAATCAACCGTATTTATTTATTTTTGTTTCATGGATGATTGTGGGGATTTTTTTGCATGGCATGAGCTGATTATATTTCAGAATAAATATGTTGATTAAGTTAAAATGCACACGGGAAGTGAAATATATAAATTCCCTTTGTCTTTCTTGTGCTTTGTTTTTGTTAAAGAAGACATGAGAAATGCATGAGTTGGCGGTACAGTCTCATCGCACTTTATCATGTAAATGCATATTTACAGCATTTTAAAAAGGTGGATTATGCAAACGATTTTGGGACATACAATAAAATGTAGATTATTTACCAGCCAGAAAATTAACACTCTTAGAAACATGTTAAAATGCTTCCTGTTCAAATGAGAAACCTAAGTGCTCCTCCTACTTGGAATGGTTGATCACACAGCGTGTGCTTTATTTAGACAGAATATGCAGGAGAAAGTTCTTAAGCAATGAGAATCAAAATGTGTGCCTGAGCAGCCAGCTTCCAATGTTAAACGTAATCATTTTAAATTTCCTGCTTGGTTTTCTTTAAAATAATCACCCCTATTCTTGGAGATGTTTCTAGGATGTCTTCTCTAGAATAAGGAAATGCTAAGTACTAATTTAGGGGAAAATGTATATATGAATGAGCTTTCCCTGAACTTGGTGATGTCAGGGTTTCCACTCTTGCAGCACTGGTTTTCCTTTATATTTTGTCCCCTGTCCCCTGATGCTTGTGTCCGGCGGGGCAGGCTGCTGTGAGAGGCGGTCTTCACATCATCCCCCCCAGGACGCTGGCGCTCACTGGCAGAATGGGTTGTGCTGTCCGGAGAATTCCCTGGCCTGAGCTGGCCGGTGTGCTGGGAGCAGGGACCAGAGAGCTTGGAAAGAGAGCACCGCTTGCTGGCCTGTGGTATTCTTTCAAGAGTGAGGGAACCTGGATGGCTGGAGAGCCCCCGCTTCCTAGCTTTGGGAGAAACTTTCTGCCTGAGCTCTCCAAGAACTGCCAAGGCTTTCCCAAGGCCTGTTCTTATTTCTGGGACAGCCGCAGACAACTTCAGTTCCTGTTCCCTGCAGGAAGTGAGGCTGGGTGTGGGCAGCATCCCGGCCAAGCAGCCTGCAGGACTGCGGTGACAAAACAGCGATGTGGCCAGGAGAGGGGGCCGGGCTGCTGGCTCACGGTCCGAAGGCTCCAGTTAACAACAGCCCTCTTTTCTCTACCCATGTTTAAGGAACACTTGAGAGGCAGACAGAGTTGGGAAGATACAGTGCAAAATATCATTTTTATATGGGTAAAACTGTGGGAAAATGCAGCTTGTTGGCCAAGTGGGTGTCTTCGTATTTCACCTCCAAATTAAAAAGACTTGCTTGCAAAATCACAGTACACTGGCTGCAGTGCCCAACTGCCCAGCAGGTTGGCCTCTGAGAATCACTGCACAGAGAGGCACCACTACACACGTGCCTCCTGCAGGCGGCGGCCCCCACAGTTAGAGAAAGTGAGAGCTGATTCCACCAGCCTCTTCCAGATCTAGACCTGCCAGTCAGATGACCCAGGGAGGACAAAGGCCAGCGGACCCAGAAGAGCTCATCTTACGGAGGGTCTTCCTCTGGAAAAAGGGAGGAAAGAAAGCACTCTCCCGCCCTGATCCCAAGGCCAGGTCTTCGGCGGTGGGAAGATGCCTGACCATAGCCATGCGTACGTGTGGGGAAATGAATCTGGTCATCGCCCTGTGCTCAAGCCAAGCTCTGTGAGACACAAACGCGATGCAAGGCAGGGTCTCTGATTTCAGGAGATTGCAGCCCAGCTGCAGCGATCAAACGCATGGGGCAGCTTAGGGAAGAATTCCCAATGTATTATTAACTGCTCAAATGAAGGAGATGGATGGTGGGAGGTTTATAAATTCAGAGAGAGCAAGCCGGGCAGGCCACAGAGCAGAACTGGGCTTCCGGAGCAGGTCCTCCAGGTAGAGCTGAACAGATGGGCAGTGCCAGGAAAGGGAGAAGTGCAGGGATCCCTCTGTATGTGTGTGTCTGTGTGTGGTGTGTGTGTTTGTGTGTGTGGTATGTGCAGGAATGGGCACGGTGTGCAGAGATGTGTTTGTGGTGTGTGTGTTTGTGGTGTGTGCAGGAATAAGCACACACCACAGTGGGCAGAGATGTGTGAAGTGCGTGTGTGTTTGTGGTGTGTGCAGGAATAAGCACACACCACAGTGGGCAGAGATGTGTGAAGTGTGTGTGTGTGTTTGTGGTGTGTGCAGGAATAAGCACACACCACAGTGGGCAGAGATGTGTGAAGTATGTGTGTGTGTTGTGTGTGTAGGAATAAGCACACACCACAGGGGGCAGAGATGTGTTTGTGGTGTGTGTGTTTGTGGTGTGTGCAGGAATAAGCACACACCACGGTGGGCAGAGATGTGTGAAGTGTGTGTGTGTTGTGGTGTGTGCAGGAATAAGCACACACCACAGTGTGCAGAGATGTGTTTGTGGTGTGTGCAGGAATAAGCACACACTACGGTGGGCAGAGATGTGTGAAGTGTGTGTGTGTTTGTGGTGTGTTCAGGAATAAGCATACACCACAGTGGGCAGAGATGTGTGAAGTGTGTGTGTGTCTGCACTTGCATGCATGCACAAGTGAGCAGGAATGATCACAGTGTGCAGAAATCTGTGGAGGCCTGGCCTGGCCTCGCTGGAGAATTGCAGCGATGGAGAAAGAGAGAGGCTGGCATGGATTTGGGCTGCCTGCCCTTCGGTGGGCGTTCAACACACACACCACCATGATGGCCGGCTGACCACATTCTTTCTATAGCTTTGCCTCTGGGTTGGGGCAAATCCCATAACCTTGATTACACATCTGCCAGGTAGGCATTTCTAGTTTTGATCACAGCTTTACTGAAGGATCAGCCCTGTCTGCAGCGAAGTGCCATGATGCTTGTGGCTTTGAAAAGAGGAGAAGTGAGCTGAGCTGTGTCTGGCTCCCATGAAGAGTGCTGGCTAGGCCTGTGTCCAGGTGACCGGGTGACCAGTAGTACCACTGTGCTGACAGACAGTCTGATAGGACAAAGGTGGGAGTAGTTTGGCTAGGAATGAACAGAGGTGCTGTTGGGAAATTCCAGCTGTTAGACTGTGTCAGGAGTTATCTGACGAAGGCTGGGATTTGGTGGGATTTTCTTATGTATACTCTGCGTTTGAAGTTTATATCTCTTTCTTAAACCTTCAACTTTTTACAGCTTTGTGTTGAGTGCTGTCATGTGTATTCAGAGCTAGATAGAGATAGATGGACCCACACAGACTCATCTGTATCCATGTCATTCTCTGTAACTCACCCACAAAATATTAATAAACATTAAAACACAGGGAAGAATCAAAGAAAAAGAAAGTAACTTTTTAACCCAACCCAAATATTAGGTGATATTATAACAAATTATGCATAGCAGCTTGATGACACGTAATGAAGCCATTACATTAATTTATACCCCATCTGCACAGTAAGTGCCTGTTATTGCCAGGTTATTCCATGTTAAAATAACATGGAGATGCCTGTGCCATCGTATCATGTAAAAAACAAGACAAACTGATACACAAAGCATGCTTGGAAGTATGACCATGCAAAATTTCCCCCCAAAATCTATGCTTTAGGTTAAGTAAAGACTTGGAAGGAGTACTCTAATTTTTTTTAAATTAATTAATTGATTAATTATTTGAGACAGAGTCTCGCCCTGTTGCCAGGCTGGAGTGCAGTGGTGCGATCTCAGCTCACTGAAATCTCCGCCTCCCGGTTCAAGTGATTCTCCTGCGTGAGCCTCCCAAATAGCTGAGACTACAGGCACCTGCTACCACGCCGGGCTGGTTTTTTGTATTTTAGTAGAGATGGGGTTTCACCACGTTGGCCAGGATGGTCTCTATCGGAAGGAGTACTTTAAACGTATGTTTACTTACTTCTCTTCCATAGTTTTTACATTTTTCAAATGCCTTTAAGGAGGAAAACCTATTAAATGAATTTCTGCTCTGGAGGCAGAGCTACCAGCAATCCAGTGAAATTGTTAATTATTTGGAATCAACTTGTCTATCTATCCTACGCCTTTTACTCAAAGATTGAAATGAGATGAGGATTTCAGGTCAATTTTCCACTTGCTACGCTCTTATTCCTGCTGATGTGAAGGGCTGTGAGTGTTCCAATAATTTGTCTTGAGTACAGGCTGACCTCAGCAAGCTTTGTCAAACCCAATGTCCCTTGGATTCATACAGGCGGGCTGGTCTCCAGGTCCCGTACTTGGCAGCTCTCCTCTGTGTTTCATGTGAAATTTGTCTTGTAGATGATGCTAAAGCTATGCTTTAGAGGCTGAAATTGCTCTCTGAGCAAGGTCCAATGCTTAGGACTGGAAAAAATTATTGCATTTTGGATGTAGTGCGTTTTTCTACAGCATGTAAGAACCTTTTGCATAACTCAGTCTGAGCCTCCTGTTCCACAGTTACCACATCCAATCGACATTCTGAATCCCACCAAGGCCATAGCCCAGCCCCTGCAAATGTCTGTGTAGAGCTGAGTTGTGTTAAACTTGGAAGTTTAGCCATGATTTGAAGTGGAGCGGTAAGTGAGGGACAGGGTGTCTGCAAAAGAAAGGGTTTGCCCCTTGCTCGGTGATGGTTCAGGCTCTTTGAAGATTGAAGGCACATCACGATGACTGTTCCTGGTGTGTGAAGAATCCACAGTGCCAAGGAACATAAAAATGATGAAATTGTAGAGGAGAGTGCTTTGAGGATCGTATGTGTGGAGTTGTCATTTGTTCTTCTATCTCATCCCATGTAAGAAGGCCCTGTTCCCTCAAGTGACAAACGTCCGTCACCGAGGGCTTCCCAGGCCCGAGCATCACTCTGAACCAGCAGGTGTAGCGGCCAACAAGCTGGTCTCAATCCTTACCCTCAACACGTTTGATTTTCAGTGTGCAGGACAGACAAGAAGTAATTATGCAAGCGAATACGCAATGGATAGCAGAACTCTGTGTGCTAGAAAGTGACGGTGGGCTCTTGAGATTGGTGGTTCAGAAATGGCCCCTGCTAGAAAGTGAGGTTTAAGGGGACACTTGAATGAGAACCAGTCAGTTATGCAGAGATGAGAGCTTTCCAGCCAGATGGAATCATTACTGGAAAAGCTGAAAGGCAAGAATAAATAGGAGATGTTTAAGAGCTGTGTCTGATGCAAAAAGAAGAATCACGGGTGCTGAGGTTGAGGTTAGGAGCAGGTGGTGCTGTGGGGACCAGGGTAGATAGGGGGCTTTTTACTGGGTGCAGTGCTGTGCTGTGGGACTGTTGGAAGTAGGAGAGTAGCTGTGTGCAATTTTCATTTAAAGCATCCTCCTTCCTTGTGGAGCATGGGTTATCAGGAGGTCAGGAAAGAAGCAGGGGGCTCAACAGGAGCCTTGTGAGGGGCATGGTGAGCGATCGCCAGACCCTGATGCTTTTAGACAGAGGAAGGAGGAGAGCACTGCTCACTGGGCAGTGTGGATCAGAGAGGAAATCCAGCCTGGGCAGGATGGAGAAACCCCGTCTCTACAAAAAGTACAAAAATTAGCATGCACCTGTGGTCCCAGCGGCTGGGGAGGCTGAGGTAGGTGGAGGCTGCTGTGAGTTGTGATTGCACTGCTGCAATCCAGCCTGGGCAACACAGAGGACCCTGGCTCTAAAGGTTTATGTGAGAGGATTGATGGTGATTCCAAGGTTTCGGTCTGAGCACTGGGACAGATGGAGTTGGCATTTTACTGAGTTGGGAGATTGGGAGGAGTCGGTGGGTGTGGGGAGGTGGGGCAGAAACTCCTTTGGTGAAGTTGGCTTGAGCTTCTCCCGAGGCCTCTCCCCGAGGCTCGTAGGCAGCGTCTTCCCCCTGTGTCCTCACAGGGTCTTTCCTGAACACCCCTGGTATCTCCTCTGTGTCTGAATGTTCTCTTCCTGTAAAGACACAGTCAAGTACCGTGTGTGCCCAGCTCTCGGCCAGTGATCCATTTTACGTTAATCCCCACCCCAACCAGACGAGAGGACACTACAGAGCAACAGGATGAAGGGTGGGGACACTGGAAAAGGGGAAGACTTCGGGATGCCGGGCACTCTGCTGTGCCGTTTAGACACGTGGCGTAGAAGGAGAAGGTCAAATTCAGCTGTCAGGAAGGAAGCACAGTGGGTGGAGGTAAGAGGACGCCTGAGGCTTTAACTACTGGGGTCCGTCTGACGATTTAGCTTTGCTAAAGACCAGTCATCTTGCCTAGTGCTTTCTTGCAGATGCCAGTCACAATTCTTCTTTGCAGGATCTAACCAAAATGCACATTCAAACTGGTTACTCTTAGGTAAGACCAAGGGTTGGTGTGTTCTCTGGCCTGTCTTCTTCCCAGCTGTGCAGCTAAGCACACGAGCTCAGAGGCCACAGCGAAACTAAGACAAGGCTAAGCAAAGTCGATGAACACGATTTGAAAGTTTGTTACTTAGGTGTCTGCGTTTGCTTTTGGAAAAACTCTGATTTTGCATGGGACGAGGAGCCTAGAGGCTCAGCTACCAAGAACATATTTTATGATAGATGGCGATTCCCCAGTATTTGAGAACCAATGAACAAAAGTCACGCCACTAGGGACTCTCATTACAGTGGATGTGGAGCTTTTGAGATGACAGTTGATAGTTCATATCAGTAATCCAAAAATAAATGGAATCTGTGTGGGTACATTCTGTACACATTAGTAACCAAATTCTTCAAAGCCATACCCCGATAAATTGATCATTTTGTTTTATTAGACAAACCATGAACATTTGTATAGGGGAAGCTGCTTAGTTCTTTGAGTCATCCTAGCTACTTAGAAAAGTATTTATTTGGATTGCTTATAATTGAATAAGATTTAAATTTTTTTAAAAAATTTACTAGACCAATTGCTTTACTCCTAATACTGTTATGTTCATTGAATTGAGTGACAAGATCCTCAGAAAGAAATAAACAATAGCAAAGTACTTTTCTTTCTTTGGTTTTGTTGTTGTTTGAAACAGTCTAGTTCTGTTGCCCAGACTTGACTGCAGTGGCATGATCCTAGCTCACTGTAGCCTCCAACTCCTGGGTGCAAACAATCCTACCACCTGGTCTCCTGAGTAGCTGGGACTACAAGCATCTGCCACCAGGTCCAGCTAATTTCTTTAAAATTTTTTGTAGAGATGGGGTCTTGCTTTGTTGCCCAGGCTGGTCTCAAAACTCCTGGGCTCCGGTGATTCTCCTGCCTTGGCCTCCTAAAGTCCTGGCATTACAGGTGTGAGCCACCTCACCTGGCTGCAGAATACTTTTGGATCTTCAAAAATTATTAAGGGCTTGGAAATGGTCCAATTCCCAGGATTTTCCCCCTCAACAGGAGGTCCTAGTCTTCAGCGTGTTCACGAGCCACCCCGCCTTCAGTACACGTAGCTGAGGCCAGAGGGAAGGTTGCTAGGAAATCCCAGGACCACTGAGCAGCCTCAGGGAGGGGGTGCCCGTAGGTTTTCAGTGCGGCCCAACCTCTTCTCAGCTGTGACCAGTTACAGATGAGCCCAGCAAAAACGTGCATTTCTGTTAAAAGGTTTTGGTTTCTAATATTTCCTTTTGACTCTTATTGTTTCCGTCTTTCTGCTTACCGGACTCTTCTCACACAGTACTCACCTTTTCCATTGTAGCCCTTAGCATATTAGCCAGAGTTCTTTTCAACTCCCTGGTCTGAGAACGTCAACCCTTCTGTCATGAGTGACTGTGGTTCTGATGCTCACCTGTGTGTTTTGTCTGTTAGCACATCTTGTAGTTTTGTGTTGAAAGCAGGACATGATGTACCGAGATACTGCCTCTTGTGGAAGTTTCTACTCATAAATGAGTTTCTGCTCTGACAAGTTGTGATTCTCTGTATCCACTGTCTCTCCAATTTGGGGAACAGAGATTTGCACTGTGACTTCAGTTCTCTCTGGCTCCAGGAAGTTGTTGACTTTCAGTTCATTGTACTTTTTGTTGTTTGCTGTTTTAGAATGGAAGGACAACTTCCAAGGTTCTTACACATCATGCCAGAATCTGAAGTGTGCATGGCCACCCTTTATCCAGCAAGTCTTGGCTGTTCCTTAAATGGGGTATAAATGGCCATTGTCATTAAATAAAGTGGCTGATAAAGACACATTTGAACCGAGAGTATCCACACAAATGTGTGAGCTCACTCATGTTGGTCCCTCTCCCCAACAGCGCCGGTATACACGTCCTAAATAAAGCTTCTGCTGGCAATGTGGAATTCGCTGAGTATTAGAGGAAGAAAACAATGACATTTTATTTGGCCCTGTAGACATTAAGAGGAAAGTTGAGGAAACAGAGACAAACACCTGGGCCCCTTATGCTAAGTGAAATAAGTCTGACACAGAAAGTCAAACACTGCACAATCTCAGTCACATGTGGAATCCAAAAATCCAGTCTCATACAAACAAGAAGTAGAAAGGGGTTATCCAAGGCTGGGGAGCAGGGGGCAGGGAAAGGGCAGCCATGGAATAAAGGATACAAAGAGCAGAGGAATATGTTTTCATGATTGATTTCACTGCTTGGTGACCGCAATTTATAATCACGTATTGTATATTTCAAAATTGCTAGAATAACAGATTTTTGACATTTTTGCCACACACACACCAAATGATAAGTTGGTGAAGTCACAGATATGTTAATTTTCTCAGTTTAATTTTTCTACAATTTATAGGTATCTACCCATCAAAATATCACATTGTGCCCTACTGATATATATAATTTTTAGTTGTCAATTAAAAGAATAAATTTAAAAACTTGAAGAAATAAGATCTTGGAGGCAGCAGTCAAAATGTTGTTCAGTCTAGGAGAGATAAGACTTATTCTCTGTGACTATATTATCAAATATGTACCCCTCTAGGCTAACTGTAAACATCGTACTGCAAAATGCACCGTGCTTTGCCTGGTGTTTGCTGTCGCCTATAAATGTTAGCCATGATAGTGAGTGTTTCATCCTGTTCTCTTTGCTTATGGCACAGTGCCTGGCATACGATGGGTTTGCTGAAGGAAGAAAAAACGAATGAACTTCACTATGCAAAGCGGACTGACCTGATACTCTTTCTTCTCTCCAGAAAATAGAACTTGAAAACATGGGCTTACATTGGTACAGTAAGTTGAAGTTAATTATAAGAAATAACCCTTCTGGTATTTCTGGGAGCGTTTGCTTGGAAAAGTCAAGCACTTTATTTCTCATCAAATATTTAAGATTGGGAAGATTTAATTTTAATCCTACTTGATAGTTCTTGGGTCAACTATAAAATTATAACATTTAAAAATCACTTCAAAGGGTTTTTCTTTTATGAAGATTATCCCGCTTGGCTTAAAAAAGAAACATATCATTATTGGAGGAATCATTCCATTGTTACATTCACTCCATAGCTTTGCTAAAGACATTAACCTTGCCCCAGATATAATCCACTTGTAATATCCACTGCTTCCTGCGGATCTCAGGGTAAAAGATGAGCAAATTCCTTCTTAGGTTTCTTTTTTCCCCCTAATGGTTTCTTTTAAAAAAGAAAACCTAGTTAGAAGTGGAAATGTCTTTTTCTTTATATTCAAAAATAATAATAACATGCAAAAAAGTGAGAGCTGAAAACCAAAGTTGGGCATTGGAACACACCCTGAACATCTGATGAGATGTCCCCAGATCGGTGAGGGACAGAGCTCTTGTAATTAACCAGTAGACTTCCGGGTCCAGCTCCTACCCAAGTTCAAGCCCAGACAAGTGGTTAATCAAGCACAAAGCAGCTTCAGTTAGTGCTGAGTGGCACACGCAGGAGAGTCCCGTGCAGAGAACCCAGACCGTCCCCATGACCCCTCCCCTCCCTCCCTCTGAGTCTTGGTGAGAGCCTCTTGGGCAAGAATTGCCACCCAAGAACCCCACTCCTGGGGGGCTTCGTGCTCCCCGACCCCACCACCCACACACAGGGGCTGCCGATGACAGAGGCCAGCGTGGGAGAAGGCAATCCGCATAGACGTTTCCACCGAAATGGGTTATTTCAGCCTCGTTGGTCACAGATTCTGTGGTTTTCCAGTGATTCATCTTACTATTAATAATGTCAGAGAATTTTAGGCCCTTGGATTAAATCATGATAAATAGGAACCATGGAGTGCGCCGGGCGAGGCCGTGCTGTTTATTTCAGCGTGCAGCACTGTCAGGCCTGATAAATCGGCTCCCTGAAATAGTTTATAAAGTACTGAATTGATGTGGCCGTCGGTGAGGGAGAGAATTAATGTCACAAAATAGGCCTGCAACCTAGATTGGATGAAAGCGGAGGCAAGCCTTTTATGTGAATGCGGTGTCTGTGTGGGAAATGGTTGCCACCAGAGGTGAGCGGGCTCCCAGGGGAATAATGAGCTTCTGTGATCGTGGGGACCGCAGGTCAGGGAAGAGGAGCTGGGGGCCAGGAGGACCCAGGCCTGGCAGCGGGAAGGGGGGTTGCAGGCCGTCCTTTTACAGGCCCGAGCAGGAAGGATGAAGGATGCAGGAGAGAAATGAAAGGCTGTTTAAAGAGGGAGTGGAGGCTTTGGCTCAGCATGGCCGTATTTACAAGCTTCATGTCAAAGGCAGGCACCCAGGCCCGGTCCACACTGAGAGCCAGACTCAGCACAACCAGCCCAGACCAGCAGGTGTCTTAAAATCCTGTCGTCCTGAGATTTAGGCTACCCGTAGTAATTATCTCATTAGGTCTTTACAGAGAAAATAAGGCTGGTTGACTTGTAACATTTCTGTAACCAATAACATTTTCGGAAATGCTTAGGTCACCTGAGGGAACAGAAGGCATTGGAATGTGGTAATTTATAATACTATGAAAATATTCATTCCATCGTTAGTGGCATTTTCCTAGAATTGAAGCTTGGATTCCAATTTGTTTGATGACGGAAAGGAACGATGTTTCAATGTGTCTCTAATGAGTGCACCCTGGACTCAGTGACTCACTGGGCCTGTGAGAATCATCTGAAGATGCAATACAGGGCTTTCCGGGATCGCCCTCCAGGCCCTTATTCATTTAGGACACGTGTATTAATGTCTCCTCTAGAGAAGAGTAAAGCAGACCAACAACCCCCCCAAATCCCCCATATTTTAATAACCTCTCATATTGCCACAATATTTTTTAAAAATGAACAATGTTACACTTTTATCAAAATGGGTTGACACAAAGGCAGCAGCCTCCGGAAGTCCAGCCCCAAGGACAGCTCGTTCACCACGTGTCGCCTTCATTAGGGCTTTTCTGAACGCCCACAGAAAACACACGAGGCAGGCTTGCCATTGATCAGTGACTTCTGAAAATGGGAGCTGGAAATGTCCATACACAAAATGGCTAGAAAACAGGCTGGGTGCAGCGGCTCACGCGGTAATCCCAGCACTTTAGGAGGCTGAAGCAGGCAGATCACCTGAGGTCAGGAATTCAAGACCAGCCTGGCCAACATGGTGAAATGCTGCCTTTACTAAAAATGCAAAAGTTAGCTGGGCATGGTGGTGCACGCCTGTAGTCCCAGCTACTCGGGAGGCTGAGGCAGGAGAATCACTTGAGCCCAGGAGGCGGAGGTTGCAGTGAGCCGAGATCTCACCACTACACTCCAGCCTGGGTGACAGAGCAAGACTCTGTCCAAACAAAACAAAACAAAACAAACAAACAAATAAATCACAAAATGGCTAGAAAACATAAGCAGTGTAAAATTCAATGTGATGTGTACCAGGGTTTCATGGAAGATTTGCTCTTTAAAAAAATTTTTAAGGGAGCACTAGACAGAGTTTGAGGAAAGAAAGGTTGTGACGCGGCTGTTTCCTGGAGCCTTAGTTCTCTTAGGATTACTCAGATCACAATGGGAAGGCGTTCAGGAGATGCCAGGGAGTCTCTGCCCGTGGAGCTGTGTCTTACCTCCACAGGGATGAGTACACTTCTACGAAGTGCTGAGGAACCGAAGACCAAGACATCATGAAGCAAACAGTTCCCAGTGGATTCATCAACTTGCAGGATTGTGGGTCAGATTCTTCATTTACATGCATTTCTTTATGTCTGATAAAGGGTCCCCAGAGTCCACCATGACTGACCAGTGATTGAAACAGGAGGGTGGGAAGGATTTTAAGACACTCCAGGGAAGAAACTGGGGGTAAAACTAGCAGGAACTTGGCTCTATCAAGGGTCTGGAATGGCAAGGCAGGGCTCCCATCTCGCCGCCCGCATTACACTCATGACTTCAGCAATGCGCCCCACTTCTCGCCTCCCCAGCTTTCCCAGAAGAACCAGCCTGTCAGGACCAAGACACGTTCCTTCACACTTGAGACAAAGTCCTCTTTGGGACTCGCTGTTTCTTGTGCCATCTTCTAGGACAACTGCGTTCTGGAAACTAAATTCCTCGTGGCCCCTGTTCACCTGCTTGGATTAGAGATCATTGACCAACATGGAGAAACTCCGTCCCTGCTAAAAGCATACAACATTAGCCGAGTGTGATGACGTGCACCGGTAATCCCAGCTACTCCAGAGGCTGAGGCAGGAGAATCACCTGAACTGGGGGCAGAGGTTGCAGTGAGCCCAGATCTCGCCATTGCACTCCAGCCTGGGCAACAAGAGCAGAACTCCATCTGCCAAAAAAGAAAAAAAGATCAAATCAGAGCTCTTTTCTTGCTTGCTCACCAGAAATGACCTGCAAAAGCCAACCTGTGCGCCCCAGGCCTTTTCCAGCCCTCACGAAGTCCCTTCCACAGCTTGTTTCATTACAGAAACTAGGAGGACCCCGCTGTCAAAGCAGGAAGCCTTTGCCTCCCAGGAACCTTCCCGGTCCTGGCAAACTGGGACCCTTTTTTGCCCTAATAATAGAAGACCCTCCTCGCGGACGCCTTACTTCGAGTGTGGAGCACCAGCACGGGATCAGGTTTTCGTTATTTTAACCAGTTTTTGCATTTTTGCAGACTTCACCTGTTTAAGTCAGACGGCCACATGTAAAGGTGCAAACTGTTCCCTCCCTCGAATGATGCATCGGTGAAATTTAGCTTTTCCAGGACGAGAGGGGACCGGCCACACAGCGGGGTCAGTGCTCAGGGTCCACTGAGAAATCTTGCCCCTGTGGAACTGAGGAGTTTCATCCCAAAGCTGCGACACTCTGCGTTTCTCTAGCTCTCTTCTCCGGGTGGTGCGGTTCCCTGCTGTGACCCATCTCAGCCCTTCCCTTGGTGCTGTTGACGTCCTCTGTAGGAGATTTTCTGCCTTACTTAATGGGCAATTCTAATTGAAGAGGGCAAAGTAAGAAATGTCAGCTTCTCCCCTAGAGGCAGAGCCTGCCGTTTTGGGGGCAGGTTTTTCATTCTTGGAGAGTCTCTATTTACAGTCAAGCTGATGGCCACGTTCAAGATGACTGGGGCTGCTGAGAGTCTGATCTTCAGATTGGCTTGCTGCTACTCAGCTGGGACTAATCTGCAAGCAGAGGTAAACAAGGTGATCTGGGATTTAAAATCTTAGAAAGATGATAGGATTTGGGCAATTTTTCTGACCTCAGTTAATTTGGCTTATCTGGATTGGGTCACTATGCAGTTAGCTTTTCTTACGAAAAAATAATTGCCTCCTTGGTGGTAAGCTGTATGGCAAGCTAGAGAGAGAAAGAAAAGAGCTAAACAAAAGAAAGAAGCAATCACATACGTTTCCTACCTAGATATGCTGCTTGTGGTAGAAAAGCAAGGGGTGTTTGCCTGCATTCAGCTTCTCAGGCGACATAGGGCTCCCCTAGCTCTGAGAGAAGGCATTGATTTTCAGAGCCATTGTGGGTGAAGGATGGAACACTCTAGATGAACTCCCTCTGTCTGAACTGATTGCTCTTACAGGGCTGACCAACCTGAGCTGTGTTTTACATATTCAATTTAAAGCACATGGTTAGCTTAACCCGAAGGTTCACCCTGACGTTTAGGAATGTAGAACTCCTGGAAGGTTCTTGCTCTTTTTTCCTGATGGTTGCAGAGCTCTCTAAATTGGGAGTAATCTTGCATAGCCTGTGGGCTCCTTTACGTGGCCCAGCAAGGATAAAATATGGCAGCAAGTAAGAGGCTGTTAAATGTAACAGGCAAGCCATGTCAAAAGCCATGAAGTAGTGGGTGCGCGGGCGCTGAGCGGGGCTTTATGAACACGTCGAGAGCCTTGGCTCACAGCCACCCAGGCGCTGACGGCTGGGAGAAGGGGCAGCAGCCTGCTCACTGGCTCCAACAAAGCCCATACCAGCTATGCTTTCTGCATGGAGGAATGGATATCAAAGAAGACTGAGACACCCCATGCTTAGGAGAAAGGGAGTTAACAATTCAGAAGAGCAGGGTGCGGTGGCTCACGCCTGTAATCCTGGCACTCTGGGAGGCCGAGGTGGGTGAATCACCTGAGGTAAGGAGTTCAAGACCAGCCTGGCCAACGTAGTGAAACGCTGTCTCTACTAAAAATACAAAAAAATAAATTACCTGGGTATGCTGGCAAGCGCCTGTAATCCCAGCTACTCGGGAGGCTGAGGCAGGAGAGTCGCTTAAACTCAAGAGGCAGAGGTTGCAGTGAGCTGAGATTGAGCCACTACAGTCTAGCCTGGGTGGCAAAGCAAAGCTCCATCTCATATAATAATAATAAAAAAAATAATAATAATTTAGAAGGGAGTCAAGATTTACAGCTATGCAGTGACCACAGGTCTAGACAAACAGCAGCATACGAAATGGGTAGGACTTATCACATAGGGGAGTTAAGGAGCTAGAGGAAGTTCTCTCCAGTCTAATCTCTGTGCTAAATGAGAATAAAATGTGCACAGCACCTCACAGCCCGGGACGTCCAATGTGACGTGGGCCCTTGCTGTGTCTCGCACGCCATCTCACCAGGCTGTGCCACATGCTCGCCATGCTGCCGACACATCCATTTTCTCTGTGTTGCTCAGATGGGCTGAGACGTTTCCTACCCCAGGACCTCTGCACATGCTTTCATTCAGGTGCCTGCACCTTTTTTTTTTTTTTGCCTCCTTTTTTTTTTGAGGACTTACTTCCTCTGATATTAGAAACATATTAAAATTGTCTCCCAAGGAAGGTGTTCCCTGTCCTCCATTAGTGTATAAGTCTCATACCATCCAAAGAATGTCACAATTTATCTGTTGTTATTTTAATTCTCTTTTTCTGTGGGAGAATTTGTTACAATCTGTAATTATTGTATTCTCTTTATCTGATTTTTGTTTTCAGCTACAATGTAATGTTAATGAAGAACTGTCTTTTTAAATAAGTATAAATATTCTTTTTATACTTATTTTACATTAAAGTAGATATGATTTATTATGTAAATGGAAATTTGATATTTGCATGTATACATCTCTCCATCTCAAAATAAAGAAGGAGAAAAAGTTCTTCTTATATCTCATCACCACATCCTGACTTCAATTTCACTCTCCTCTCCTGAGAGAGGTAACTGCTGTTAACAGTTTGAAATATACACTTTCAGACAATTTTCTATCCATTTGTAAGTTTCTATTGTATCTTTGTATTACTATTTTATTGATTTCTGCACTTTTCTTGATTATTTTCTATTACCTACTTTCTTTGGGTCTATCTTCTTGTTCTTTGGGTACATTCTGAAGTTAAATGTTTAACTCATCAATTTCTGCCTTTCTTCTTTTCCATATGAACATTTGAGGCAATTTTTTCCTAAGTAGGGTTTTAGCAGCACACCATAATTTTTAATATTTTTCATTGCAACTTACTCCAAAGTATTTCTCATTTACACTATGATTTCTTCTTTGAGTAATAAAATATTATGTGCATTTTAAACTTATGAATTGTTTTGCTTTGTTTTTAGGTATTTTGTGATGTATTCCTAAATTAATTGCATTGTAGTTAGAGAAGTGTAGTTGACCTTTGAACGACATGGGTTTGAACTGCCAGGGTCTACTTCATTTCACCTCTGCTACCCCTGAGACGGCAAGACCAAGCTCTCCTCTTCCTCTTCCTCAGCTCACTCAATATGTAAACAAGGTGGACAAAGACCTTTACGATGATCCACTTCCACTTCATGAATAGTAAATCTATTTTCTCTTCCTTATGATTCCAATACCATTTCTTATGTCTAGCTTTCTTCATTTTAAAAATACCGTATACAAAACATAACATAGAAAATATGTGTTAATTCACTATGTTATTGGTAAGGTTTTGGTCAACATTAGGCTCTCAGTGGTTAAATTGTTGAATAAAAATTAGTCTGGGCACAGTGGCTCACGCCTGTAATCCCAGCACTCTGGGAGACTGAGGCAGGTGGATCATTTGAGGTCAGGAGTTTGAGACCAGCCTGACCAATATGGTGAAACCCATCTCTACTAAAAAATACAAAATTTAGCTGAACATGGTGGCATGTGCCTGAACTCCCCGCTACTTGGGAGGCTGAGTGGGAAGGATCACTTGAACTCAGGAGATGGAGGTTGCAGAGAGCTGAGATGGCACCATCGCACTTCAGCTCAGGCAACAGAATAAAAATCTGTCTCAAAAAACCAAAGCAAAAAACAACAAATATATATAAATATATATATATACACACATTATATATGTTATATATATTATATATACCAACAAATATATATGTGTGTACATATGTATATATGTGTATATATATACACACACACACACACACATATATATATACACACACATACATGCACACATATATAAAACAATTCAATTTTTTCTCAGTGGGTATTTGTGTGTTTTCAGTTTTTTCTTACTAGGAATAAGGCTTTTATGAACTTTCTTCTCTAAGCCTCTTCGTAGGCATGTGTTTTAGCTTCTCTTGGGTAAACACCTTATGGTGGAACTTCTGATTAATTTGCTACATGGATGTTTAACTACTTAAGAAACTGCCAAACTGTTTTTCAGAGCATCATTTTACACTACCACCAGCAGGGTATGACACTTCTAGCTGTTTCAGTTCCTTGCCAAGTTTGAAGTTCCTAACTTTTTAATTTTAGCCATTCCAGGGCTGTGTTTTTGTTATCTCACTGTAGTTTTAATTTTCATTTTCCTAATGATTAGTAATGTCAAACATCTGTGCTTACGCTTATTTACCAGTGAAATATCATATATATCATCTCTTGTGAAGTATCTATCTGCTGTAGCCTTTTGCTTATCAAAAACTTGGATTATCTCCTTTCTTTGACATTTAAGAGTTTATTATATATTCTGGACCCAAGTCTTTTATGCTATGTATGTATTGGAAATATTTTCTCCTAGTCTGTAAGTTGCCAATTTATTTTTTAATGGTGTCTTTTGAAGGAAGAAGACTGACTCTCAAAAAAGACTGAAATACACGCACCATGAAATTCACCTTTTAAAAATGTACACATAATTACCTATGTTATAGTTAGTGCTTTACAACAGGAAAGAGGTGGAGTAGGACTAGAGAAAGGACCAAATAGAAGGAAGCAACATGAGCTTCAGACAGGGATCGGAGTGGAAGAAATGAATGGAAAGTAGCCCCAAATCTTCATATATGAGAGAAGGATCCCAGTAATGCAGGGAGATTAACTGAAGCCATCTTTGGTTTCGAGTGCTGCCTAAATAGAGTTGTTCTGAGTGGCAAATGTGAATGCCTTACCACAAACTTTCTGAGCAACACTAGAGAGTGAGGAATGACACATTTTGTCGTCACTTTTGTTGTTCTTTTTAAAATAATTCTTTTTCTATTTAAGTTCCGGGGTACACATGCAGGATGTGCAGATTTGTTACACAAGTAAATGTGTGCCATGTTGGTTTGCTGCACCTATCAACCCATCACCTAGGTATTAAGCCCAGCATGCATTAACTACTCTTCTAATACTCTCCCTCCCCCAACCCCACCCCTAGAAGACCCCAGTGTGCGTGTTTTCCCCTCCCTGTGTCCATGTGTTCTCATTGTTCAGCTCCCACTTATAAGTGAGAACATGTGGTGTTGGTTTTCTGTTCCTACATTAGTTTGCTGAGGATAATGGCTTCCAACTCCATCCATGTCCCCACAAAGGACATGATCTCATTCCTTTTTATGGCTGCATAGTATTTCATGGTGTATATGTACTACATTTTTTTAATTCAGTCTATCATTGATGCGCATTTGGGTTGATTGCATGTATTTGCTATTGTGAATAGCGCTGCAGTGAATGTATGTGTGCATGTATCTCTGTAATAGAATGATTTATATTCCTTTGGGTATATACCCAGTAACAAGATTGTTGAGTTAAATGATATTTCTGCTTCTAGATCTTTTAGGAATTGCCACACCATCTTCCACAATGGTTGAATTAATTTACATTCCCACCAACAGTATAAAAATGTTTCTATTTCTCTGCAACCATAAATTCTGTTTTTTAAATCTTTGGCTTTTTCTTTAAGAAAGATTCTGGGAGTGGAATTTCTGGCTCACAGATGCAATTGTTATGAGGACATTTATGAAGCTCTTACCAAATGCCAGTCCAAAAGGCTGCTCCTGAGGAGGCTCCCTGAGCAGGAGTGGGTCTGCACAGCCCCCGGCAGGCACCTGCGGCATTGACCTGGCCTGGCAGTGTGCCCAGCTCCACAGGTAGTAGCTTCACAGCCTGGAACCTGGGTGTCCTAGAGCAGTCTCTAGGTCTTACTTTGCCCTCCTGCCATCGTTTGTTCTTCCCCGACGTCACTCTGCTCCTGGGATCACTTCCTTTTAGTTCCTGTGACTGGTCTTCTGTTTGATTCGTTCTTTCATTCATTTACTGAGCTGTCTTAGTTCATTGAGGCTGCTAGGACAAAGTGCCGTAGACTGGGTGGTTTATGAACAGCAGACATTGATTTTTCACAGTTCTGGAGGCTGCAAGCCTAAGGTCAAGGAAGTGGTAGATTTGGCGTCTGGGTGAGGGCTGCTTTCTGGTTCATTGAAGGAAACTTCTTACACCATCCTCCCATGGTTAAAGGAGCAAGGCAGCTCTCTGGGTCCCTTTTCCTAATCTCATTCATGAGGTCTCTACCTCATGTCCCAATTGCTTCCCAAGTCTCCACCTCCTGATATTATTGCCTTGGGAGTTAGGATTTCACCATATGAATTTTGGGAGTGGTGGGGGGACCTGAGCATTCTGTCTTTAGCATTCCCCTTTCGAAACATAATTTCCACATTTTCATTTTGGGTCAGTCACTGCAGTAGGTAATGAGGGCACAGTGGTGCAAAATGCAGACAAAGGGTAGGAGAAAAATGGACATTCACCCAAGTGCTTCATAAGCAAGTGTGTAATTGCCACTGCTGACAGCAGTCTGCAAGGAATGCACAGGTAGATCTTGAGTATCCTGCAGAGGTGAGCCTCTGCTCCCGGACTTGGGAGGCTTGGAGCCAGAACTGCGGCTTATTCGTCTTTACACAGTGGATCCTCAACCAACATTTGCTGAATTAAGTTCCCAGTGGTTCTGTGGAGAAAGAAGCCCGAGGCTGGTGGTGGAGGAGAGAAAAGAATTCCACGTGGGAGGAAAGGAGGGGCACCAGAAAAAGTGCTCATGAGAAAACGTCTACCAGCCTTTTGGCATTCTGTGCTATTTCTTCTGCGATTTAAACAAATTTAAAAAAAATTTTAAATTGTAGAGTGATAGGTTATCCTTGTAAAAAATTCTAGGATACAGTAGAAATGAAAATAAAAATATGCTTTGAGCGCTCCGCATGATGGAAGAGATGTGAACTCTGAAATGACTTAGAAGTATCTTTGGTCTTCTTGAAATTTTCATGGCTGCCTGGATGTTTTCAAAATATTTTAAATTCTATTAGCACGCTTTTCTTCCCCTAGAGAATGGCATTTCCTGGAGATATTTTTAAATTATTTTTCTAGGAATAACTGGTCTAAGTGGCTCTCAAAATATCTTGTTCAATGGTGGCTTGAGCTTCAGCGTAATTGTTACAAGGACACTTACAACTTCAGACTCGTCCTGAATGCTTGCTGTTTGAATGAAAAGTTTAATCAATGTGTTGCTTGCGTTTGCTGTCTTGTTCATCACATAAACCAAAGAGGTGATGTTGAAAAGAAACAAGGCAAATCTTATTAAGAAAAGCTATGTTTTTAGTGCTAGATCATTAAATAAATAAATAAGAATAACTGTCTGCCTAAATTCAGCAGTAAAGTTAGCCAGGAAATGGTGCTGAGCAGGAAGCTTTCAAACGGAATCAGGAGAGCTGGCCTTTGTGATTTGCAAATCACTGTCTGTTTAACCTTAAGAGCCATCACTCCCCTCTTCATTAGATTAGCAAATTAAAAGGTTCACAGAAACAGCTCAGTTTGGCTTAGTGTAAGTCCCTTCTCAGAAAATGCGAAGATGAATATGATATAGAAATCAATATTTGCCAGCTGCAGGTAATCTAATGTGTGGCACACTTTCTTGCACTCTCCTCTTCGCTCTGGCTGTCCAGATGCTATTCCCATAATCCTTAAATCCCCAGCTTATTCTCATCACCATAGAAACACCTGCCGGCCTGATCAGTTTTGCCTGGTTGCCAGCCCGCTCTTCACAGCTCCAGCTCTGGCAGGACAGAAGAGCAGAGATGGGGAGTGGCTCTAGGAACCTTTCTCCTCTTGCACTATCTGTCTCCTTATGGAGAAATGCACCCTGAGGTTTTATTCTTTCTTGCATTAGCAAGTGCTTAAATGCTGCCAGCTGTGATCACTTTTGAAATACCTTATATAAATTTGTCCAGATCTAATTATTTAGCTAGCTACTTTCTCCCTCTTCAGAGTGAAGGAGTGTCCATCATTTTTTTTAAATTTTATTTTCCTAGGGTGGAATACACATCACATAAAATTTTCTATCTTAACCATTTTAAAGTGTACACTACTATTAATTATATATTCACATTGTTGTGAAATAGATCTACAGAACTTTTTCATCTTGCAAAACTGAAACTCTGTATCTATTAAACAAACATTCTCCTTTTCCCCACTTCCCTGAACTCTTGGCAGCAACCATTCCATTCTGTGTCTCTATGATTTTAACTAATCTAGAAACCTCGAGTGGAAACATACAGCATTTGTCTTGTTGTGAATGGCTTATTTCACTTAGCATAACGGTCTCAGGTTCAACTATGTTGTAGTATAGACCAGAATTTCCCTCCTTCTTAAGGCTGAATAAAACCCCACTGCATGTGTATACCTATACATCTACATACCCATTCATCTGCTGATGGACACTTGGGTTGCTTCAATGCTTTGCCCATTGTGAATAATGTTATTATACATATGGTTGTACAATTTTTTTTGATCCCTGCTTTCAATTCTTTTGGATATATATTCAGAAGTTGAATTGTTAAATCATAACATAATTAATTTTTGATGAATCTTGGTACTGTTTTCCACAACAGCTGCACCCTTTTCCATTCACACCAACAGTGCACAAGGATTCCAGATGAATGATCTGAAACATTTTCTTCTGTGGATTGTCTTTTTACTCTGTCGATGCTGTTTTCTGATGCCTTAAAAGTTTTAAGTTTTCAAGATGCATTTGTCTGTTTTTGCTTTTGTTGCCTGTGCTTTTGCTGTCATATCCAAGAAATATTGCCAAGTCCAATGTCATGAAGGTTTTGCCCTGTGTTTTCTTCTAAGAGTTTTATAGTTTTAGGTCTTACATCTAGGTCGTCGGTCCATTTTGATTTAATTTTTCTATGTGGTGTTAGGGAAGGGTCCAGCTTCATTCTTTTGCATGCAGAGACTCAGGTTTTCCAGCATCATTTGTTGAAAAGTCTTTCCTTTCTTTCCCTTTTGAATAATCTTGGCACCCTGTCAAAAATAATTTAACCACACATGTAAAGATTTATTTTTGAGCTGTTTATTCTATTCTGTGGGTCCATATGTTTGTGTTTATGCCAATACCACATTGTTTTGATTATTGTTGCTTTGCAGTAAGTTTGAAATCAGGAGGTTAGTCATCCAGCTGTATTTTTTTGCAAAATTGTTTTGTCTATTTAGGGCTTCTTGCAATTAAATATGAATTTGAGGATTTTTTTTTCCTGTAAGAAGTTTTATTGAGATTTTGATAGAAATTGCATTAAATCTATAGATTGCTTTGGGTAGTATTGACTGCTTGACAATATTAAATCTTCTAATCCATGAACATGGAATCCATTTCTGTTTATGTCTTTTAAATTTTATTTCAGCCATGTTCTATAGTTTTTAATGCTCTCTAGTTTTTATAGAGCATTGCTGAAATAAATTTTATAAGTCTTTCATCTCCTAGTTAATATCTAAGTATATTTGATACTATTGTTAATAGAATTGTTTTTATAATTTCCTTTTTAGATTGTTCATTGTCAGTGGATAGAAATTAAACTGATTTTTGTTTCTTGGCTTTTTATTCTTTTATTTTGCTAAATTCATTTGTTATTTCTAACAATTTATTTCTTTGGTGGACTCAGGGTTTCCCATATGTAACTTAATATTATTTGCAAAAACAGATTATTTTACTTTTTTCTTTCTAATCTGTATGACTTTTTTTTTTTTTCCCTAATTGCTCTGGTTAGAGCTTCCAGTTCTATATGGGATAGAAGTGATGAAAGTAGGCTTTCTTGTCTTATTCCTGATCATAGAAGTAAAGTTTTTTTTTTGTTTGTTTGCCTTTTTTAATTTTTCATCATTAAGTACGATGTTTGCTATGGGTTTTCATAGATGGCTTTTATTATACTGAGGTAATTTCTTTCTACTCCTAGTTTGTTGAGTGTTTTTAGCATACATGGGTGTTAAATTTTGCAAATAATTTTCCTGAATCAATTGAGATAATCATGTGGACTTTTCTTTATGTGCCGTATTACATTGACTGATTTTCATATGATGACCTATTCTTGCATTCCAGGATTAGATCCTACTTGATCATGATGTATAATCCTTTGAATATATTACCATATCCAGTAGTATTTTGTTGAAGATTTTGGCATCAATGTTTGTTAGTTTATTTTCTGTAGTTTTCTTTCCTTGTTTTGTCTTTGCCTTGCTTTGGTATAAGAGTAATGCTGGTTTTCTGAAGGAGTTAGAAAGTATTCTCTTTTTTTCAATGTTTAAAAATATTTTGGAAGGATTGGTATTAGTTTTTGAAGTGTTTCATGGAATTTACTAGTGAAGCCATCAGGTCTAGGGTATTTCTTCATCAGAAGATTTTTGACTACTGATTTAATTTTCTTCATCATTTTATGTCTTTTCAGATTTTCTATTTATTTGTTATTTAGCCTTGGTAGGTTTTGTGTTTCCAGGAATTTGTCTTTTATTCTCTAGGTGATCTAATGTCTTGGTATACAATTGTTTAAGTACTCTTTCATTATTTTATTTCTGTAGAATCAGTAATAATGCCTACTTTTGTTTCTGACTACTAATTTGATTCTTCTCTCTTTTGTTCTTACTCTATCTAGCTAAAGCTATGTCAATTTTGTTAATCATTTTAAAAATCAACTTTTGGTTTTATCATTTTTTTTAGTGTTTCTCTATGCTTACATCATTTATCTCTCCTCTAAGCTTTATTATTTTCTTTGTTCCACTAGCTTTGGGTTTAGTTTGTTCCTGTTTTTCTAGTTTCTTAAGTTGTAAAGTTAAATCATTAATTTGATATCCTTTTCATTTTTTAGTTTGTGTTTATAGTTATAAATTTCTCCCTTAACACTGTTTTCTTAAGTTTTGACACGTTGTGTTTTTGTTTTCATTAGTTTTTAAATAATTTTTATTTTTTTCTTTGGTCCATTTGCTGCATGCAAGCATGTTGTTTGATTGTTTAATTGTAAAATTTGTGATTTTTTTCTATTTTACTTCTGTTATTTATTTCTAAATGTATCTTGTTGTGGTCAGAGAAGATTCTTTGAATAATAGCTATTTTTAAAAATCAGTTGAAACCGAATTGTAGCCTCACACATAATCTATCCTGAAGAATGTTTCCTGCACACTTGGGAAGAATGTATATGCTGTTTTGGAGTATCATGTTCTGTATGTAACTATTAGATCTAATTGATTTATTGTGTCATATAAGTTCTGTAGTTTCTTACTTATTTATGGGTTTTCTATTTATTGATGGGAGTGAGATACTGAAGTCTCCAACTATGAGTTTAGAGCTGTCTTCAACTCTGCCAGTTTTTGCTTTATATATTTTGATAGTCTGTCATTAGGTATATGAATGCTTATAAATTTTATATCTTCTTGGTGTATTGTACCTCTTATTAATATATAATGTCCTTCTTTGTTTTAAGTAAATTTTTATTTTAAAAGTCAATTTTGTCTAATATTAGTATAGCCACCTCTGCTCTCTTTTGGTTACTATTTTCAGAAAATATTTAAAAAATCCTTTTACTTTTCATTTATTTGTTCCTTTGAATCTGAAGTGAGTCTCTTATAGATAGCATAAAGTTAGATCATGCATTTTCATAAATTCTGCCAATCTCAGTCTTTTAATTGGAGAAGTCAATCCATTTACATTTAAAGTAATGGTGATAAGAAAGGACTAATTTCTGTCATTTTATAGTTTCCTACATACCATATAGCTTTTTTGTCCCTCTCTCTCATTTTTACATTATTGTCTTATTTTGTATTTAGTTGATTTTTTATAGTGAAATACTTAAATTTGTTGTGTTTATATTTATGCTGTTAATCAAATCTGGAAAGTGTTAGCCATTATTTTATTGAATATTCTCTCTCCCCTTTCATTCTTCTCTTTCTGGGACTCCGGCAATGCACATGCTGGTGTTGGTGGCATCCCAAGTGTTCCTTAGGCTCTGTTTACTTTTCTCCAATCTTTTTCTTTCTATTCCTCAGACTCAATAATTTAAGCTCTCCTATCTTTGAGTTCACTGATTCTTTCTTCTGCTTGCTCAGATCTGCCTTTGAATCTCTCTAGTGAATTTTTAACTTCAGTTACTATAGTTTTCAAATCCAGAAGTTCTTGTTTTATTTGTAGGTTTTCTGACTGTTTGTTGACATTTCCGTTTTGTTCATACATCATTTTCTCAAGATTTTTTTTTTGTATTTTTTGTTGGAAAATGCATACTTGATTCTAATCATCTAATTTCCTCCTTCACCAAGGTTTGCTGTTTCTTTGTTGTTGTTATTATTGTTTTATTGCTATTTTAATTGTTTTAGGCTGTCTCTGTGCCAAGAATAAGCTTGAGTTATAAAATTCAGGTCCTTTCAGTTCTTTTCTGAGCCTTTCCCTGGGCATGTATGGTTAATTTCTAATTTTCCCCATGGATACATTTGTTTTGAATGTTCTAGTCTTTAATGTCTGGCTCACAAAAGAAGAGGAAAAAAAAAAACGGAAGGCAGGAAAAGGGGTACCAACCCTTTAAATCCCCTGAAAGCTACTTCAGCCAGAGGGAAAAGGGGTTAAAAAATGGAGGAAGTTGCAGTGGCAATTGTCACTGACTTTCTCTTCACGTGTGCCATCAAAAGCAGCAATCAGAGCATGAAACCCTGATGTCTGGGATCAGTTCCTTACTTTCCACCACGTTTCCTTCAAGGTGCGTGCAGGCCGATTCAGAGACATGCTAAGAGCAAAAATTGACCAGTATAAACTAAAATTTACCAGCCAAGCTTTTTCCTGTTGTTTGTAAGCCTTCAATAGCCTCTAGAGTTCCCAAATAGTTACATCAGATGAATTCTACCATTGCAATTATTGTCTATGTTATGGGATAAATTTCTAGTGCCTCCTTCTCTGCCATTATTCTCTCCTTGTTTTTCTTGCATCTTTTCTCACTTTTAAGTTTCCATTGTCCCCAGAATACCCTTTGGATGGTGAGAAAATAATCAAAGTTGGAAAAGACTCTTCTGGGTGGAATGGTTTTAGCCTTAAACAAACAGCTTCATACAAGGGAACATTTGTGCTTGTTGGAGATAGAGACAGTGGAAGGTGGTGGGTGATCTATTTAGGCTTAACTCCAGTTCCTAGTAAAAGACATAGTATATATTTCCAGAGATTCTAAAATATATGCAGTGAGCCTGACATATGTACAAGTTAGACATAAATATTAAAGAAGAAAGGAAAACTACATAGAAGCAATGACTACATTGAACCATTAAATTGATTTGATCATTTCAGTTACTGAAACAATTGATGAGGATTGTGCCAGGATTGATCCAGCAGCTGCAAATGGTATTGATCATTCCAATAGTGAAAGAGATTAGATCCTCATGTCACACTGTAAAATGAAGTGGAGATTTGCCAATTATTCTCAATTTGATGCATATACTGTTGTCATTGTTTTTCTTTATGTCAGTATTGCCAATTCTATTTTTGGGATGAAGTAGTTGCAGTGTTTACCCTAAAATGCTTATAAACTCAGCCTGATCTCTCTTGCAAAATATATCTCACATTTTGAGACCATTTTTAGGCAATTTGAATTAGACAACATGATAAGGTGATAATAACAACCATATGATGACAAGGAAGTTTCTCCGTTATGCCCAAGAAGGGAAAAATATGGTAAACCATCCGAAAGGACATAGAAAAAATCATGGGGTTGTTAAGCATAATCTTTTAGACAAAATATGCTTTTTTCTGAAAAGCTATTTTGTTTCCATTAAAATAAATAGAATTTGTTCACGTCAAATAGCTTGATCAGATAGTTTCAACTAAACAGTGTAAATAGGTCCTATTAATTGGGGGAGAAGGGAGGCACATGATTGTTCCAAGTCCTGTTTTTAGTTAAATTCGGCTTAGCTAATTGGTTAGATCACACAGTTACCCATTCTGGCTACTAACATGACCAAACCACCAACCCAACCACATTACTACCCAGTGCTTTCTCCTCTATGAAATATGTGCTAATTTGACTTAGCAAAAACCCCTGAACAGAATTTCCAAGGAACGAGTGATATTAAAGATGGTGGATTGCTTGTTTCCTTGTGTGTAATTAAACATCACAGCTCAAGCTATTTGAAGGGTATAATAGCCTCAGTAAAATATTTATATTTTAATGTAGTTATATTCACATGCTAAAAAAAAAAAAAAAGCAAAAAACAAAACAGAACAAAAACCCCCAAGACTTTGTTGATGTTTTCAGCATTAGCTCTTGATTTTCAGACCGGATGGAACAATGCTAAGAATGTATGTTTGAAGTTCTTTGGTTAAGGTAGAAAGTAAATACCGTGTGCTACATCACAACACTTTTGAACATGGCTTTCATTTCTGGTCCAATTTGTACCTAGTTGTGTAACCTGAGAAGCAAGCCACCTATATTTTCATTTATTCTGAAATGCCGTCTTAGCCAAACTGCCTAAAATTTCTAACATTAGCATCACTAGGGGAGACTACAATAATTTATATAGTTGACAGACATCAAAATGCAAGTATTATTCAAGATAGGGGAGTCTACTTACTGGTTCAGTGGGACTCGATTCACTCGGCAGATTAAAGATTAGTGAACAGGACCCAAAGAAATGAAGACGATCTTTGCTTCTCCGGGGAGGAACAAAGAATAGAAGATCAGGTCAGAGCACCAGAGAGCCCATAGCCGATGCACTAGCAGTTGTGGGGTGCGTGTGCACTATTAGGTGTGGGGTGCATGTGCATTAGTGAATGTGGGTGCATGTGCACTAGTGGATGTGGGTGCGTGTGCACCAGTGGATGTGGAGTGGATGTGCACTAGTGGGTATGGGTGCATGTGCACTAGTGGATGTGGAATGCATGTGCACTAGTGGGTGTGAGGGGCGTGTGCACTAGTGGATATGGGGTGCGTGTGTACTAGTGAATGTGAGGGGCGTGTACACTAGTGGATGTGGGGTGTGTGTGCACTAGTGAATGTGAGGGGCATGTGCTCTAGTGGATGTGGGGTGCATGTGCACTAGTGGGTGTGTGTGCGTGTGCTCTAGTGGGTTTGAGTGTGTGTGCACTGGCAAATGTGGCATGTGTGTGCACTAGTAGGTACGAGGTGCACTAGCAGGTGTGAGGTGTGTGCGTGCCGGAGGATTCAGGGTTGCATGGGCTCCAGACTCCCCAGGAATTTTTTAAAATCTAACCTCATCCATTTCGTCCACTCCCCAGATGTTTGTAGGTCATAAGGGTGGGGTCCAATTTTTGCAACCTGGAATGTGTTGTGCTCCTATCACTTCATTCCACTGGAAACACAAAAACTCTTCCAGTAGTCCCAATTTTCTTCCCTTTTGAGACACGAATTGAACCTGATTTGTTTGTGGGTCCCCAGAGGAAACCAGGACCTGGGGAAAATCCCATCAGTACGTCAAGGGGACTCACATATACTGGGTAAGCCTTCCAAGCCCCGTGTGGCATAGCGAGATTACACACCTGCAGGGGTTGACAGCCACGCAGTCGCTCCCGGGGGATCAGGTGCAAAACCAAGTTAGAGGTCACAAAGCAGACCCGCGCTGGGGCGTCCTGTGGAAGATGGAGGCCGTCGCTATGTGACCACAGACGATTGTTCCTGTTTGTTCTCCTGTGGACATGGATGGCTGCTTACTCTCGACACTTCCTGGAGACTCTGTGGCTTCCCAGAGGTTGTCCCCTCCCAAGCCCACTCAGCCAAATAAGTGCTAAATGAAAAGGCGGACGTTTGCAGTGAACGCTACAAACTGAATTTCAAACGCCTAATAAGGTACTCAAAATTACCTCAAGCTTTCCAGTGTCACAAACTGTAAAAATACAAATTAGGCTGCAAGTGCAGCCCAGCCACGATGAGCGCCGCTGAATGTTCAAATAATCAAGCTCTCCTTTGTGGAGTCTGTTGCGGGAGATTATTATGTGTGATCGTTTGCTAATCATTATGTGACAACTGTTTGTGTCACATGGATCTCCTCTGCCTTGTCTGTTTTCTGGGAGATGCTCACATGTTCTAAGAAGGTGATGCTTTCCCCCACAGAGACAGCTCTTCCTGGAGCTCCAATTGATGTGAACCCTTGCTCTCAACCATCATCTGCACAGAGCCAGGATTCACAGTAAATCAGAGGAGCGAGGAGAAATAAAACTGGATGCCTTTCAGTTCCAATCACGTCTTGTTTTACCTCGCTCCGGCCACTAAGTTATCGGGAAATAATGGATTTTTATCTGTGAAAGTGAAAAAGCAGGTTTAAGATTTTCAAATTTAAAAATGTTCTCCTTCTGCATTTTATGTGATAAATGGAAGGCTTTCTTTGAGAGAAAGAGGAAAGTTTCCTTTTATTTGAATGTAAAAGAGGTCTTTCAAGGTAGAAAATCCAGTTAGTCTTGATCCTGAGAAGAAGGCTCTGGTTTTGCCTGGAAGGTTTGTAAGGAAGGTGGAATATGCATTCCTGGATGTGTGGTTTGGGAGGGTGGTGGTCATTGCACATCTTCGCCATGCGGGGCAGTCAGGGGCACTTGCAGGCACACCCCAGAACTTGCTGTAGGGATGGCACTGAGCAGGAGGTGTGGTTCTCCTGAGTCCAGCAACCTGCACCAGGCCTGAAGCTCTGCCAGTCTGTTATAACTGTGCTTGCTGGGGTTCTCATGGGGAAGAACAAACAGTTTTAAACATGAAATCTCTTTTCCCATTGTTTTTTACAGTAACCATCCCCCAAGTTTCAACCTTCTTCTAAACCTCCTTCCAAGCAGGGTGATTGCTCCCTGGCTGGTAGTGGGCACCAGCATGCCACACTTCTTCCACGCTTTACCTAAAGACCCAGTAGCGTGCTGGTGGTGAGGCTCAAATCTTGTGTCTCAGTGTATCTCTTTCACATGTATTTATTATTGTGCAATATAAAGACCAATGTGAAAATTAACAGAGAAAGTGATGACCTGGAATGGCAGAGGTGCGAAATGGGCTTGATGCTAGAAAACGTCTTCTGCTACAAGATTTACTCGATTTTCCCTAATCGAAGATATGGTTTAACTAGTTGAGTGTAAATTTTAAAGACAGAACTGTTACTCGATTTATTTGTGGATGAGAGCAGCCATTGCCAAGCTGTGGGTGTCCACATTGCTGGAGGGAGACACTGTGAAGGAGCTCTAGTGCCTCTGAGCCACTCATTTCTCCAGTGCAATGCCATGCTATCATTGATAACCGAGCCATGCTTATGAAATGCTGGAGTAAAACAGCACTAGCCATTGCTTTAGGTGAGTTTCAAATACGGCAAGAGCTTCTGTGTGTACCCCCAGAAAATGAATGCTGCTCCGTCAACATGTTCCTAGAATTCAACAGGAGGTAGCAACAGAGAAGCAGGCATCTCAGGAGGCTCTTCGGACCTCAGATCACTAAGTCCCCTGAAAACACGCAGTACACTGGGTTCCTGGCGGCATGCCCTGTGCTAACACTGCCTTATAATATCCAGCTCCAAAGTGTTGGCCAATATTTGGTTGATGATATGGTTTTACTGTGTCCCCACCCAAATCTCACCTTGAAGTGTAATAATCCTGATGTGTCAAGGATAGGGCCAGGTGCAGATAATTGAATCATGGGGACGGTTTCTCCTATACCATTCTTGTGGTAGTGAATAAGTCTCATGAGATCTGATGGTTTAAAAAATGGGAGTTTCCCAGCACATGCCATCTTACTTGCCGACGTATAAGACATCCCTTTGCTCTTCTTTGTCTTCCTTCCTGATTGTGACTCCCCAGCCATGTGGAACTGTGAGACCATTAAACCTCTTTCCTTTATAAATTACCGAGTCTTGAGTACCTCCCCAGAAGCCACTTGAGAACAGACTGACACAGTTGGCTAACACATATTTTCACAAAGGGTCTGCAAATGAACTAGTCCTTCTATTTTACACATCTGGCAACAATATTCTGTCTTACTCCCATTGAAATATATCTTGATTGGACTATACAATTCTTAGGTCTCAAACTTTTCTTTCTGTTGATGTGCTATTTCATTGCTTCTTGCATTTCATATTGCAGAGAAAATTTAAATTAGATTGTTTTAACCCCTTTTATTAAAAAAAGAATGTTTATGGGATTTATCATACATATACATCTGCACACACACATACAGACACATAAGCATGCATATTATATATATATGATTTCCTATATGTATTCAGTATGCTAAATAGTTTTTTCTTTTACAGTAAGTTGCTTTCACACTTCTGTTGTTTCTTTGAGTCTTCAACACCATATTCATTGTTATCTGTCTGCATGCAGCAGTTATTTTTGTGTTTGCCTCGCCTGTAAAATCATGGGTCAGCTTGTTGACTAACAGGAAGTGTCCTGCCCATCAGAATCTATCTCTTGGACACACAGTTGTGTATCTAATCTCTTTCATAGATGTCCATGTGTTTAACGAGTTGATTGGTGTTGATCATAGTAGAACTCCCTTTTCTTACAGGGTTTGATCTGTTGTGGGACAAAAATAGGAACTTCTTGTTTTCAAGTTCTCCCTGATGTTGGCCATTTAAATCTAAAAACATGAGAACAAATAAGCCAAGAATATTACACATGATTTTTAAAACTTGGAGAAGAATGAAATAAAGGAAGGTGAGACAGGAAAAGACCCAGTAGAAAGTGCAGTGAGCACAGTACCAAGAAAGGTGCACAGTCTGTGCTGAGCCCTGGGAGCCAATGTTGGCCGTGAGATCCTGTCTCCCAGGAATGGCTCCTGTGAATCCTGCAGCTCGCAGCCCTTGACTGGGAATGGCTGACGGGAAGCATGGCCCCAGAGCAAACACAGAGACGGGTTTCAAAGAGCAGGGGCTGTAGCCTATTGTCGAGTCCGCTCTCCGTAATTCAAGCTATGAGAGGTGCACTTTCAGGTTTTAGAGTAAAGTGTGGAGTTCTGGCAAGCTCCACAAGTGGCCTCTGATTTTTTTGTGTTTGTGCTTGTTTTTGGTAGGATCATGACCTCATGGCACTGAACCTATTGGGATGGGTTCTCATCTGCCGTGGCCCTTGTCTTTTGGATGCACACGTGACTCTGTCTTGGCGCAGCTGGATGCCTTCCAGTGGACTTCTCTGCCATTGGACGTGGTCTTCATGGTATTTCATGGGGTTATTGCTTTAAGTGCCAAACTACCTCAGCCTTATCTTATCTCTGCCCTGAGAACATCCATTTCTCCATGGAGCTCTGCTTTCTTGACAGCGGAAGATGGTGTTCCGTAACTGCTGTCCAGGCACAGAGAGAGCTGTTTCTCTAGAGTGGTTGTTTATGGTTGTCAGAGCAAGATGTATGTGTTTCTTAGAAAGATGAGTCATGGATAAGTCATCAGTTTGTGCAGATATGGCCAATTCAAGCCAAGGAGAAACAAGCTTTCCCCTTAAGTCTTTGACTTTGTCTTGTAACTTTTATCTCTTAATGTGAAAATTTTCTCTCAAAAGGCATTAACATAATTATTTATTTGCTTATTAATTAATTAATTATTTAGACAGAGCCTTGCTGTGTCACCCAGGCTAAAGTGCAGTGGTGCGATCTCGGCTCACTACCAATTCCACCTCCCAAGTTCAAGCGATTCTCCTGCCTCAGCCGCCAAAGTAGCTTGGATTTCAGATGTGCACCATCACACCCAGCTAATTTTTGCATTTTTAGTAGAGACGGGGTTTCACCATGTTGGTCAGGCTGGTCTCAAACTCCTGACCTTATGTGATCCACCCTCCCCTGCCTCCCAAAGTTCTGGGATTACAGGTGTGAGCACTGCGTCCAGCCTGCTTATGCCGGTAGTATTTTTTGTTGTTGTTGCTGTTTTGAGATGGAGTCTTGTTCTGTTGCTCAGGCTGGAGTGCAGTGGCGTGATCTTGGCTCACGGTAACCTCCACCTCCGGGGTCCAAGAGATTCTGCGGCCTCAGCTTCCCTAGTAGCTGGGACTACAGGCATGCATCACCACACTCGGATTTCTTTGTGTGTTTTTAGTAGAGACGGGATTTCACCATGTTAGTCAGGCTGGTCATGAACTCCTGACCTTGTTATCTGCCCATCTCGGCCTCCTAAAGTGGCCAATAGTTTTAAAATAATATTCAAAACAGTCCAGAACCATACTACTCCTGGTTTTGCCCATCGGGATAGTGAATGCACTGTAGGATTTGTGTGTGTGTGTGTGTGTGTGTGTGTGTGTCTGTGTGTGTGTGTGCTTTTATCACAGGGGGGTTGTACATTCAAAATATTGTGTTATAAAGTCTGTTGAGGTCATTCTTCTCTTTCTGTTTAAGCTTTCTACTTGAAACACATCAATTAATTTCGTTCAATCCATGTTCTTTTTTAAAAATATTGCATAGATATATTTTTCTTTTATTAAATTTGAAATTTTAAAATCCTGTACAATCTTTACACATTTCCATACTCAAAATTATAAACAAGATAGGTGCAAAGAAATCTAGTTTCCTTTCCCATTCTTACTTCTTTCTTCCCTTCCCCTAGAGGTAACATCTTTCAGTTAATTCCTAATTTTTGGTTATTTTTTTCCCAAATTATCGTTTGTTTTGTAAAGCAGTTAAACTGTTTTCGTGGCAAATAGCCAGAGCTGAACGTGGTTAGTTGTTCTCGCTCTCTTCTTCGTTGTTCAGCGGAGTCAGCAGAGGCCCAGTGAGAATGAGTCATCTTCCCAGACACCTCCGGTGGTCCAGCCGGTGGCCACGCAGAGTGCTGGCTTCTGGACCCCACATCCAGGCCTCTCCGAGAGTGTGGGTCTCTGCTCCCCAAACAGGCAGATGCTGTGGAGCCTCTTGTTCACGATGGGCCGGGCCCCGGGCGTGCTAACACCTGAGACTCCATGGTCTTTCTCTTCACCGTCATCTGCTAGTTCTCCTTTCAGTACAAATGCAAAGCTACATGATTTCTATGACAAGAAATGAGAGGGTGAACACTTCCCGTAACATTCTATTTCACATATATTTGATATGTAGAAATAGAGAGTGGAAATTGCTCTGAACTAGGTTCAAGCCTGAAAATTGGTCATTTTTGACAGTTGAGTTAACTTCAGCTCACCATTTTGGTTAATAAATCCTCTTCAACTCTTGACAGACAGAAGAAAGCCACCGCTGCACCACATAACAACCTCTGGTAATTGCATTTCCTACCTGGGGTAAGTTCGCTCTCACTGGTACGTGGAGAAAAAATAATACGTGATATTGCTTTTTCAGTCACTCCACAGGGCAAGGTGACCTTCTTTTATGACACGATCTCCAAATTAATTTCATAGTTAGATGACAGAGTCACAAAGGCTTTCTGTCTCTGCCTTCTCCTTTGTTTTTTTCTGTCTTATCCCCTTCTGTCTTTCTGAAAATTAAGGTGTACTAGGAGTATATGTTTGTAATTAATTAATGGTATTTTTCTGAGAAGTGTTCTAATCTACTCATTTTGTCCTTAAGGAGATGTAGCCCCAGATTCTTCCTCTGTATTTTGAATCCAGCTGATTTTCAGAAAGTTAATAACATAAAAACGTTTCTGCCAGGATGGCGGTGCCACTCCATCACGAGTGCAGAGGGTGTCCACACAACTGGGTCCTCCTTTCTGACCTCCTCTTCCAAACAGTCCGCAGACCCTGTGAGACCTGACTTCTCATTCTCTCTCTACGCGGCCATAAGTTGCACAGTTTATTCTTGGTTCTGTATTTTAGCAATGACTATTTTCTTATTGTTATTTCTTCTTTTAACCCTATGTTTAATTATGTTTCCTTTCCACCATGAATCTTAGGTGGGCACAAAAGTAATTGTGGTTTTTGTTGTAGAAAGTAATGGCACCAAACTAATAACTGTTATTGACAGAATGAACTTGAATTTCTTTAGGTATTTTTGGTTATTTTTCCTTGGGTACTCATTCTCCAGATTTTTCTTGTTGTTTTCTCATTCTCCATTTTATTCATCTTGGTTTGTTTTTCGCAGTGGCATACACAGATCCCATGAGTGCCTTCCTGCTTATAGGAGGGAGTGGGTATTATTCCTGGCTTACACACCATGTGTGTTTGGAGGCGGTGTGCGTTGCACAGGAAATGCAGGGAGACGTAGGAGCTTAGATTGGGTTTTACATCAGAACATGACACCCAGCAGTGCCTCCATGTGTGTGTCCTGACCATGCTGCCTTCTGTGCAGGTTTCTCATTTCCATCCACGCTGGATGGTCCCAATGCAGACCCCCAGGAGGCTTCCTGGATTATTCCACCATCCATCCTTTTCTCTTGCATTCCATCTGCCTGCTTCGGTCAGCAAGATTCTTTCAAACATAAGTCAGAACACATTGTCCTTCAGTCCAAAATCTGTTCAAGGCTTCTGTTTCCAGGATCAAGTCCAAACCTCCAACGTGGCCCACAGGCCCTTTGTCATCCTCCCGCATGCTGACCTAGCTAATGTCATCCACCACTTCCCTTGTGAGATGGTGAGATAGTCCATGCCTCTGCCTGATGCAGTTCTCTCAGGTCTGGAAGGGCCCTGTGCTTGTCTGGGGTTCCTGGCCTTTGCAGACTCTGTCCCTGTGGTCTGGAAGCACTCCTCCCCACAGCCTCTCCCCTCCTCGTCCTTCCAAGATCGGCTTCCACTTCTCCAGAAAGATTCTTCTGACCCAAGCCAAATCCTAGCCTAGATGCCCCCACCTTCCTGCTTACTGAATTTCGCAGGCTGCAGTGTAACAACCTGCTTGACTTTGGCCTTTGCTGTGAGATAAGCCTGGTGAGGGCTGGGTGTGTTTCTGTCCTTTCCTCTGCATCTAATGCTATGTTTTAATAAACGCAGGTTCAATGAGTCATGAATAGGTCGCGGGAGTAGCAAGGGCTGAGTCTGAGTAGCCGAGCAGGGGCTGGGCCGCAGAGGACCCATGTACCGCGTTAGGATTTTGCATTTCTTTCTGCACAGGGTGCCACTGAGGGATTTTAGGCAAGAGAAGAACATGAGTGGATTTTCACTTTATAAATGATCCCGGCATCCTCATGAAGAAATGTGTTAGAGCAAAACGGAAGGCTGAGGGACAGCAGCCTGCAGACTGGCCGCTGTGATGCTGTGTGTACCAAGAGTGAGGCTCTGAAGTGAGGCGGCGAAGGCGGGGACTTTGCAAGATATCAGGAAGCAGCACTGAGTGCTCGATCGTCAATAGCAGGTGGGGTTTAACACAGAGGGAGACATTGCCGTGGCTCTCTGCTTTCCGGCTTGGTTACTGCAAGGGTGAGATACGAGGCACAGAGGTGGGAGGAGAGGGGAGACGGAGGGGCACCTGCAGAGTGTCCAGGTGGAGACAGGAAGACAGGTGTGGCGGGAGGAGAGATCTCTGAGCAGGGAGCAGGTGCAGGAGAGGCAGAGACGGATGGGCGTGGGCTCGATTTGTGGCTCTGTCTCTTACCAGCCACGTGTGTCCACAGGATGAGTGACCACTGGAACCCTCAGTTCCTTCTTCCAGAAAATGGGCATGGCAACATGGCCTCATCCACAGGACAGATTATAGATGAAAAGAGAAGCTTCGCACAAAGGATTTAGCCATGTCTGGCCATAGCAAGTGCCCAAAAGGCGAATTACTATGAACTGACACCAAAGATCTATGTGGGTGTCATCAGCTTATGGAGGTGGTGGTTATGGCAGTGGGAGTGAATGAGAAAACTTAGGACAAGTGTAAAAACATGAGAGAGTTGGTGACTGAATTCTGTGGGGACAATGACATTGGGGAAGGCAAGGTAGAAGGAGTCCACAGAGGAGACTGACTGCAGCCCCACGGTGAAGCAGAGATCATGGGGCGTGACTGAGGGCAGGGGTTTCAGGGAAATCTCAGGACTGGGGTCTCTGAGGCAGCCTGGGTCTCACCAGGAGGCCCCGAATCCCTCCTGAGAGCAAACACGCGTTTCGATTGCTCCATCCTTGCAGAGCAACCTCACCTGCATTTTGAAGCAATGAGCTCCTTGAAGTCTGAGGCCATTACGAGAGCGTGACTGTCTTCCTGCTCTCTGTGTTGTGGAAATGAGCTCCCATTACCTCTTCTCTGTCGTGTGCTGATGCTGCCTGAAGAGCAGGTTCCAGAGAAACACACGAATGAGCAGGTGTTTGCTCAGAAGGTCTATATTAGCAGGGATCCTTTAGAACCCCACATCAGTGTTTAATAACCATTTTAAGAAGAGCCAGTGGAGATTCTACATATTTTGCCTTGTAGGTCTCATGACTTTAAGGGAAGTACAATGTTTTATTTAGTCAATTTATTCAATTGAATAAATTTAGTTTATTTATTCAAATTGTACTTTGAAACACCGATTTTTAAAATACAATTAATGATTGAATTGATAAAATACTCATCATTTTCATTTGATAATTTAAAATATCCCCACTCTTCTAATCATCTCCACTTAAGTAGTATGCTTATTTTATAAAAGTTTTCAAAATATATGATTGAAGCTTATCATACTTAAAGATCTAAGGGATGACATAGTGAATTATCAGGGTAGAGGTAATACACTCACATCTGGAATCTGCCAGTAACCAGTTGTTTGACTAAAACTGTCATTTAACTTCTCTGAGTCTTCTTTTTGCTCTCTCATAAAATAAGTAGGTTGAATTACATTGTATTTAAGATCCCTTGTAATGTCCTGTTATATTTCCAGAAAAATAAACAGCAATATGATTTGAATTTACAAGACTATCTCACTAAATCTGGGGTTGCTAAACCTAGATGACACCTTGTTAAGTGTGAAACGTGGATTTAAGGCAAAAAATGGCAATAGTATTTTACAAAATGAGTAACAACCTTTGGAACTCAGTATTTTCACATATGACCACATTTTCTTTCTCTTTTCTGGGATACCTACTAGCATGATAGTAAAAAATTTGAAAAGCTCGAATTCACAGGGACAAACAGAATGCACAGAGATTGTGGTAATAGATTTCAGCTAGACTGATGGAAGTAGGTGACTGTATTTATAGACAGAAGAAAACTAAAACCTAAAGCTCCAACGTGGTGGGAAAGTTGAAAACAGTCGAGGCAGCTCAGAGACAGAGCCCTGAGTCATTCAGGATGCGATGGGGCAGACAGAAACGGAAGGGCGATGCTTCGGAGGAACTGTGACGGAGCTTCTCTGTGCTCAGTGACTGGGATGCATGGGGGCTGGACAGTGATGTGGCTTCCTTCCCCTGCTCCAATTCCAGAATCCAGCCATCAAGCAAAAAGTCCCTCAATGGGGAGACAGTAGAGATTCTTCTCTGTAGAAGAAACTGAATGATCCAGGAAGGAATCCAAGTACTGACCCAGGAAGGAATCCAAGTACTATCTTTTGGAACATCCCCAACCTGCTCAGACCACACTCATCAACCTACCTGTGAAGTCCAGGAATGCAAAAACCTGTGCCCACATACATGACACGCTTGATCCGTGTTTAGCACTTCACCCTGAATATCGAGTAAGCAGACAGCCGAAGATGACCAGACACACACACACACACACACACACACACACACACACACACACAGAGCAGTTTCCAAAGGTGACAGAAGAACAAATTAAACAGAGAAAAAAGCCCACAAGAAACAAAGAGTATAAAGGGAGATGAGGATCCTAAAATTTTTATGCTTAAAGAAATGAGATGAACAAGTTGCTATAAAAGAACAATCAGAGCATAAGAAATATCTCTTGCACATTTAAAATGTGTTAGGGAAAATAAAAGGAAATCAATAGAAAACCTGGACAATAATGACAAGGACATCTTTCACATATCAAAAAGATAAAAAGTAGAAAATGTATGAAAATTAGAGGGGTAATGCAAAAGTCCAAGTTTTAACTAATGATAATTCCAGGAAAAGTGACCAAGAAAATGATAGAAACGAAATGATTATTTAATACAAAAACTGGGCTTCAAGAAGCCGAGTTTACAAAACCTGAAAGAGTCCGTTGGGTACTCGGCACATTGGAAGAAAAGCAGATCAGAAGAAGGTGCACAATTACACAATTTTAGTGTCTCAGCAATAAACAGGTTAACTTCAGAGCTTCTAGGGAGATGGCCATGCTGGAGAACAGACCACAAAAAGGAACAGGAGTTGGCATGGACTTGGACTGGGGCAGCAGCTCGGAATTAATCCTGGATGCTGAAAACAAATGACTTTTAACTATGAATTCTATGACCACCCAGCTATCATTCAGGCATGAGAAATGGAATAGCACATTTTAACACTCCAAAGACTAATCAGTTTATTTCCATTCACTTTTTTGATGGGGGAAGCTAATGGAGCATTTGTTTCAGACATAGTAAACATCAAGCCATGAAAACTTAAAAAGAGTGCCTGTCACTCAAAGAGCGGTGAGTTATTCCCGTGCTGAGAGCAGTCTGGCTGACCAGGAGGGTAAAAGTCCTGATTGAAGAGAAGGAAGAAACTAAATAAAATTGATGATCTGATCTACCTGAGTATTTGGGAAATTATTGATAAGCATGTGCTACTCTAATGGGAGTAATTAAGACTTGGTACATAAAAGACTCAGCAAAAAAAAAGGCAATTATTAACTTTGGGAAAAACAAATGTCATAAAAATTCAAGTATAATCATAGGCCACTACTTGTCTGCAATGATCAATATTTACATGATTAAAATAATGCAAACATGGCTATCGATGTAAGCATAAGTTATCATATAACAGTAGGATAAAAGGACAAGGAGATAGTGGGTATAAAAGATCAACATTTCATGCATCATTAGAGGAATCAGTCAATAATTATTACATTGGTAAATCAATAAATCTAACAATATACATATTTTATTTAAAATTAATGAGATAAGTACCAGAATAAACTGAGGTGAAAATGGTCTTTTTTTCTATGAGGTTTTTTGCAGCAGTGGGGTGAGGGCTGCTGTTTATAGGTTCAGGTTTGTAGTGTTTGCTGATCTCTCGTAGTATGCAGATAGCTTTAATAGTTAAACCCCTAAATTTTAGAGGTTTTGGACAGTAGCATTTACTTCTCGACACAAATTCTTCTACAGGCATGACAGTTCTCCAGGGCGGCTCCCTGTAGTGCGGTGACTCATGGACTGTGAACTCCACCAATTCAACCTGGAGCTTCCAGGGACACCATGCTACCTTCTTCAGGAGGAAGAAAATGCTAGAGAACCAGTCAGCCATTCAAAGCTTCTATTGTTTGTTTTGTTTTGTTTTTCATCTCAGAAGAGAAGCGACATGTCAGTTCCTTGATAAGAAATTGTGGCACAAGCCTACTTAACCACAAAACCGTGAGTTGTATAATATTATCTGTGCCCAAGATGGAAAGAATGACTGGATGTGGGTGTCTGGTAGAGTTTGCCATACATCTTTTAATGCCATTTCAGCTTTTACCAATGTGAATATGCGAACTTAATTCAGATAACTAAATAAAGTGTACTTTAATAAAAATAAGTTCATAGATGACAGAGCCATAACAGATTATTAAAAGACATTAACCGCTTTGTCATTTGCCCCAAGAATACTCACAGGGGTGCTTACAGCTGCAGCGTTTACCCTGAGAGATAATTTGCACAAAATAGCTCACTCTTATTATTGTCACATTGCTCTAATATATCAACCTTGGAAAATAAAGACATCATTCTCTTTATAGCATTCTAGTTTTAGTAGGGGTATTTCCATTTACAAAATATAGTAATTTTCAATTGCTGAAAATGTCAAACCCTAGGAAGCATTTCTACTGAAGATGTTGACATCATTCTCCAACAGTTGGCTGAAGATTAATTTGAAGAATCTGATTTTTCTGAAATAGCTGATATAGAAAACTCAGATGATTCTAATGTTGGTTCTGTTTAGAAATGACTTCAAGGGCAATTTTTATATTTTCTTTTCAAGTTCAAACTCCGTCATATTTGCTTCAGCTTCAAAGGGCATGCCTATATAAAATTAGATGAGCGCTGGCAGTAAGCTGCACTTTTTATTTCCTAAATGGAAACACAGGTTTAGAGGTTAATGTGGCTGCAGGTAACATCATGGCCTTGGTCCTTCCCTCAATGCCATTGGTAATGTCAGGGCGGAAGGATCATGCACTCAACTTAGTTTATCAACACTGATATCTGTATAAAATTAGAATTACATGGCAGATCGATTTTTTTGTCTGGACTGTATGTAGATGGCAGTGTTCTAGAAAGTGCCATCCCACCGCCTGCTCTGTGCCCAATTGCTCATGCTTATGGTTCCTCCAGAGAACGTTGTGAGCTGGAGCCTCCACGGGCTTTGAACACCCAAGAGCATGGGAGGATGGTTCAGGTGTGTCATTAGCATTGCTCCCTCTTGCTTTTCCCTGCTTGTCAAGATATTTCCACCACTGTGGGTTTAAGAGAGCAAAGGCAGGTCTTGGTGTAATGTTTTAAAATACCATCACCTTGAGAAATGATAGCCAAGCAGGAAATTCTAAGATGCCAGCAGTTGGATGCTAATCTCCAAATGTGCAAATTCTTTCTAGGTAAAAGTTGGCTGTACCACAAAGACTTTTCATAAATTGTTCAGAAGCTCCTGATCTAGCAGAGAAGAAAAGAGGAAGAGCAAGGAGTGAGGGAGTTAGGGAAAGAGAGGGAGGAAGGGAAGATGGAGGGAGAAACAGGGGAAGAGTGGACTCCACGTGAAGCCCTAAAGCCAGCCCTAGGCTATTCAGGGCTGCAGCGTGTGTGCACAGTCCCCCTGTCTACATGTGGCTGTAAGCTCCCCCCCAGCAATGTGGGGGCAGAAAAGCGGGGATTTGGGTAGAGAGAGGCTAGAGTTATATTTGGGTGGGTGGAGTACTTGCTCCATGTTGTCAGGAAGTGTTAAAAATGTGCACTTTGAATGAAGAGACCCCCCCAACAGGCTTTGTGTGAGCAACATGGCTGTTTATTCACCTGGGTGCAGGTGAGCTGAGGCCTAAAGGGCCTCAGCGAAGGCAGTGGGATAGGAGTTGGTTTTGTAGGTTTGGGGTGGGCAGTGGACAGTTACAGAGTAAGATCAGTTACAGTGCTGTGGGAGGGGCGAGGAGTATACATGACCATCAGTTCAGT